>PVKW010035299.1:0-21803 GCA_004027895.1 Orientallactaga bullata | reverse complement strand
TTTTTTTTTTTTTTTTTTTTTTTTTTTTTTTTTTTTTTTTTTTTTTTTTTTTTTTTTTTGTTTTTGTTTTTCGAGGTAGGGTTTCACTCTGGTCCAGGCTGACCTGGAATTAACTATGTAGTCTCAGGGTGGCCTCGAACTCTCGGCGATCCTCCTACCTCTGCCTCCCGAGTGCTGGGATTAAAGGCGTGCGCCACCACGCCCGGCTTAAGCATGCAGTTTTGAAACATTAAATTTACAAAAAATAAATACACATAAAATATATATTTAAATGCTACATAAAATGAAGATATTGTTTAAGTTCCTCTCTACAGAAATGGCAACCATACTGTACTATAATTGTAGTGAGTAACCCAAACCACAGAACATACTTCAACAAGGCTCCTTGGGGTGGAGGGAAAGCGTGAGGAATGGGTACAGGTGGTTAGTGGTCCAAAAGCATATCCTGCAGACACCCATAGTTTCACTGGCAAAGGGAATTCATAAATATTACAATTCTTTCACTCCACCTCAGATCTATTAAATCAAAAACTATGGGTGTGGGGTTTGTTTGTTTTTACAAACTCTCCAAGTGATGTCAATGCAAACTGAAGCATGAATGCTACTGGGTATACAGGGACATGGGCCTAGGTAATACTTTATTGGTTTAAACAGGTGGCTCAACTTCAGTTATGACTCATGACCATTATACTACATAATTTAGAATCAACAATCCCTATAATTTCCACTTGGCAGCCTGTTGGGAATGTGAAGATAACTTGACCAGTGAACTTTAAGAAATGTTCACCTGAGTGCAGTAATCCAGAGAGTGAAAAATCTTGGCAAAAGGTTTCCCTCTTGGAGTTACGAACATCACCCTACATTACCTTTGACATATAGAGTTGGGTAATTCAAGGATATCAACATGCTGGAGAATACATAGAAATGAATGCTTCTGTAATGATTCAAACAGAAAATTCTATGATAGTGTGTCCATAAATAAAATATGGTAGCTGACCCTACTCCATCATTCTCAAAACCTTGATCATATTTGTTCTAAAACCAACACCCTGTTCCTGGAGGAATGGGTGTTGCCTGTGCTGAGTAGAAAACTATCTGAGCCACACATATCACTCTGGACTCAGAGGAAGCAGGTGCTGAGATTATTATTAAATATGTATATAGGAAACAGGAGTGGCAGCAAAGAAGGGTGGGGAGGAAAAATATCTTTCCTGTGTATCAAAGAAATAGAGGTGGAGCCAACCCACAGGCTGACTCCCAAACCTAACAGCATAATTTAAAAGCAAGTAAAATGATGATGCGTGAAAATTAGATACCTGTTTTATATTTAATATTTATGACTGCAAAAAAATCCAACCTGAAAATTCCTTTAGAAACAGAAGCATCAAAGCTCAGTGCTCAAACAATACAAATATGAGTCACTTAAGAAGCAAACTGGCTTAATAGAGAATTAACTGTAGAATGTAAAATTAAAAGTACAGTATTGTATCAATCTTAAGGGGAAAAAATGTTCCTTCATGAGTCCAACTGCTTGGTTTGAAGCAACACAAGACAATGTCCTTCAGTGAAAGTTGTGGGACGGTTTACAAAGTTACAAGACTGACCGGGCTGCACTGGCGAGCTCATCCTGGGAATCTGCACAGCTGCTGGTTGAGGTTGCAAAGACTCAGCCTGCGCTCAGCTTGTGATGGCCGTCCAAGAGGTGATGGCAGCGGAGGAACCTGGAGTGTAAGCAAAATGCACTATGTAAGATACTGTGAAAGGTTAGGCCAATCACCAAAATGGAAAAAGAGCTAGTGTCAGGTCTCAGCTGAGCCACAACTTGACTGAGGGTCTTGAAGACAAGTCACATCCACCTCTTAGTCCTGTAAGTGTTCAGGTAAAAGTGCGGATGTGGGCTAGGCTATAGCTCAGAGCTACAGATGTGCCCAATGGGCATGAGGTTCTCCCCAGCGGTGGGAAAAGTACCAAGGAACAAAGGAGCCAGCCTTGCTTGGAGCACAGGAATATTGTGAACAGGAAAATAAAATCTGGAGACAGAAGGAAGCCATGAGTGAAAAGGCATTTCATATAATTAGTTTATGATTTATTACTCCCTGGTTATTATTAATATAGAAATTGAAAATCATTTTGGAGATTTAGATATAAATATTACATAGCATTTTTAAGTATCATTATCAAATATTTATTTCTAAACATAAACGCTGTTGATCAGGGTGGGGAAGCAAATTTACTGGCCTAAAAAAGAAACAATTGGGCCATAAGCTATAAGTGATAGAAATGCACATTACAATGTCCATTTCTTGAAATCTATTGCAATTTTATTCCAGCTAAAAGCAGTTAAGACCCACAGTATTTCTAGTAGTGGCATTAACAGGGTGGACTGACTCCTTGAAAGGAGTGGAAGGGACTTTCTGCTTTGAATCTGAATGCATTCCCACTTCCAGGCACTTAGAGGAAAAGCAATTGAAGACATTCCCCCTGACAATTTACTGGAAAGCCAAACTTAAAAAAAAAGAAAAAGAAACTTTTAAAGTTACACTTCATGAGTATCTTACTAAAATAGTATATCCCAGTTGCACTAGTTTTATAGACAGATGCTGTAACTCAGAATTGTACATTTCTTTATCTTGAGAATCTAACATATTTATTGTGACTCGCTTTCCCATCAGTATTTTGAAAGTGTTATTACTATTTTTGCCCCAAAGTAGAAAGCTAGATATAAATACTTACTTTCTTTGAAGAACTATATAATATCACCAAGAATACCTACAAGTACTTTAAATCGTCTCTAAACAGAAATATACTATTTACTTATTAAAGCAACTCAGTAGAATCTTAGCTAACAGGCCCCTTCTCATCCAGTCTTCAGTGCTGGATAAATACTAAAACTTAGTAACACTAAATTGGAAACTTTCAGCCGGGGAGATGGCTCAGCGGGTGAAGTACGTGCTGCACACACATGAAGCTTGGATCCCTAACATCCAAATTAAAAAAAAACGTATTCAGGCTAGAGAGATGGCGTAGTGGTTACAGTGCTTGCCTGCAAAGCCTGAAGACCCATGTTCAGCTCTCCAGAGCCCACATAAGCACAAAGGTGAAGCACATGCCCACTAGGTGGCGAAAGTGTCTGCAGTTTGATTGTGGTGGCTGAGGTCCTAGCATGCCAATTCTCTCTCCCTCTGTCTCTCTCTAAAAGAAAAAAAAAAAAAAAAAAAAAAAACCTTCGTTCCACAACTCTAACCCCAGCACTGAGAGGGACATAGGTAGGTGAATCCTGTGCTCACTGGCTAGCTACTGTATCCAAACCTGAGATAGCCAGGTTCAGTGAGAGACCCTGTCTCTAAAATAAATAAATAAATAAAGTAGACAGTGATTAAGAAGGGCACTGAACTTAACAAGTGCTCTCCATACACAAGTGCACATGTACTCAAACACACATAAGCCCACACACATATGAACATGCATACATACAGGCACACACCACACCCATATATACCAAAAAAAAAAAAAGAAGAAACTTCCAAAACCGCCTCCAAAAATTATACTAAAGTAAGCATATACTTTAAATGCTTTTATTATCAACATTGTCTAAGTTTTTTTAATTTGTATGGCATAAGAAAACAGCACCTTTACAAAAGGATAAATAACTAAAAGCAAAAAAAAAAAAAAACCCTTTATTTTTGTATCAGGAAATGGGTAATCCGACAGTGATACTTAAATAAAAATACCTCAATGTCATAGCTATTATAATATTTTCGCATGGTACATAATTACTAGATCATTTTATATATATCATATTTCACATTGTTTTCACTAGAACTACACCAAAGATAACCTTTATCTCTTGGTCTATTTCCCCCACCTCAATGGCAGGTGTGAAAAAAATCATGTCTTCTACCTCATAATTAAATGTAAATAAAAATACCGTGATTTAAATGTATATGCTATCAAATTAACAACTGTGGCTTCAAGATGTTATATGTGTATTTTTATTTGTATGTGTCTACATGTGTGTGCAGGTGCATATGTGGAGGTCAGAATCAGTTGTCTTCCTCAATTGCTATCTTTATATTTCAAGACAGTGCTTCTCACTGATTTTGAAACTTACCAATTTAGCTAGACTAGTTAGTCAGTGAGTCCCATGGATCCACCCTTCTCAACGTCCCAGACACCAGGATTACAAATGTATTCTGTTGAGTCTGAATTCTTTTTATTGACATGAGTGCTGTGGATCTGAATTCATACTTACACAGCAAATACTTTAACCACTAAGCCATCTCCCCAACCGTTCATTTTCATAGTTTTAGAATACAGTCTTAAACATTTCATAAATATTCTAGGTACATTCTTGATCCTCAGTCTGATTTTAAATTAAGATTAACAAATAGAGGCCAGGCACAGTGACACATTCCTGAAATCCCAGAACTTGGGCGGCAGAGGCAGGAAGGCCCACAGATGCAGGATGTGCCTGCAATACATAATGAGACAGCAGCTCTCTGCACTTCCTTTTTTTCCCTCTCTAAACCCCTATTCATAGTTCTTCCAGGCCTATGACATGGCTCTCAGATCAGATGGGTGTATCCATTTTCCTTCCCTTGGTTTTATACTTCCCTCAATAGATGTAGCAATTTAATAATTAACAAAAAACATTAGAAGACATTTCTGTGTTGCTATGCATTAGTTTCTATTTATCATATGTTTATTTCCAATAAGTCACATTAAGCAAAAGTTATCACTACCATTAGAGGCTAGAATATAGTCATGCCAAGCATTCTATACTGTATTAGTGAATCTCCATCTGCTCTGTATGCACTATGCAGGGAGCCCTCTGCACTGATATCCCTTCCCGTGTGGCCAAAGTAAAGCAGATCAGAAGACAAATCACACCTTTTATTCATAAAACTGCCACAGAATTTGACATGAATTAAGACCATTTTAAACGGCTTAGTAAAGAAAGAGGTCAGTAAACAACATCTATCAAGGAAAATGGGCAATTTTGTCTCAAATCTTCATACAGTCCATTATCCAAATGTGATACTGACTAAAATGGAGAAGGTATTTCCCATGCATTTGTTATTCTTTTGAAAGATATGAAGTAGAAATAACAGGAAACTAGCTTTCAAATGGATAGATAACCAAAAACAAGAGTAAATAAATAAATATGGAATGCAGGCCATAAGTATAAATAAGAGTATATAACAGAAATATATCTGCTTCCAATTAATACTTTCAAAGAATTTGAACATGAGTTTGTCTGTGCACCATGAAGGAGAATAACACAGTGCAATGAAAACTGCTGCTCCGTATTCTTTGTCTCTTAAGATGTAAGCATTATTATTCTGTCTCTTGACTACAATACTCCTTGAGCTACTTGGATCCACAAAAGAGAACCTTGAGTATTTGCTTCAAGAACAATCATCTCTCATATCTGCAAAGTCATCAACTCTCCGTACCTTAGTTACTGCTGTAATATCCTGGGACATGATACAGGACAGAGCACAAGAAAGTAAACATCTTGCAGTGTCTGTGTGTGTTCTTGTTACTGGGAAGACAAGGTGTGCAATATATTCCACTGTCCTACCTAACTCAGATTACTTTCTTTCACCTCACTGGAGTGATCCCATGAGTCTTTTAAATAATCTATATATGGCCTAGTTCATATTAATAACAGTGCAAATAGCTTTACAGGTCACAAAGAACATATATTGGGAGTATATCCTCTGATCTTCCTAACATCCTTATGAGTACACTGGCTAATCAGATACTATTCCTTTTTTGCTGATAAGATTGAATCAAAAACACAAATAAAGAATATGGCAGGAAAAGAAAAGAATGAAGCAGAGTTTTAGAGGAGCATGAGTGTTCTGGGGTATGGAGGAGCTGGTCTTCTGACTGTTGGTGCTCTCCTTGTTGCTGTCACACGGGGAGTACAGGTCATCTCTGCAGAGCTGCTTCACCATCAAGATGGTTTAACTCATCATCATAATTTCACTAGTGATACACAGAATTACAGACCTTCTTTACTCATATTCTCTAGCCATTTAACAGACTAAACATGATCTCAACAGATAAGATGAATTAAAAGTTGGAATAGGGGCTGAAGAGATGGCTTATCAGTTAAAGCACTTGCCTATGAAGCCTAAGGATCCAGGTTTGATTCCCATTACCCACATAAGTCAGATGCACAAGGCACATATGCCTGGAGTTCATTTGCAGTGGCTGGATACCCTGATGGGCCCATTCTCTATCTGCCTCTTTCTCTTCCTCTCTCTTTCTCCCCTCCCTTCTTTCCTCTCAAATATTTTTTTTTTTAAGTTGGGACAAATAACTACATACTATGTCTCAATAGAAGCTCTCTAATACAACTTCATTTTCTTTGAATACTGCAATATTCCTTTGGGTTTTTTAACTATATTCTAAGCATGATATTTCAGTTTTATTTCTCTTCCTTCCCTTCAGTCAATTGGTACTATTTTAGACAGTGTGCTACAAAGAGAACAGAATGCCTTCGTAGCCTATGTCGCTAACAAAACATTCCTCTATGTACTATAACCTATCTTTCCAGACTTCAACCAAGTTGAGATGAACAGTTTGGTTCACTCAACAACAGGCCTTTCTCTTTGCAGAGCCATGAGTTCTTCCTATAGCTGACTTCATAAGCTGATTCTATTCGCCACATCCACTGTACAGATAGTTGATTGGTGGGATAGGCTCATTGTGTGCCAGTGCAGTGAGCAGAAGTGCAGTGAGCAGAGGCAATAACACAGGCCCAAAGCCTCTCTCTATGCCACAGAACCTAAAATCCTGTCATAATTCCAGCCTTGGAGAAAGGCATGCTCTCACATGCTGTGGAAACCTTAATTTCTACTTCATTTTTCTGTTTTCTATATTTCTCAAAAATATTCATGTGAGCCAGGACATAAACTTCTTCAAAAATTTCCTAGCACTGGGTGTAATGGCATACTTCTGTAATCCTAGCCATAAGGAGAATAAGGTTGAGAATCACGAGAATAAAGCCAGCCCAGGCTATATAACAAGAGTTTGTCTCAACAAAAGAAAACAGAAAATTGATGTCTTCCCACAAGCATCTATTTCAATGAACACTGCCGGACTCAAGCCATCTTTTGCTTTTGATTAGATTAGTGTTGTTTGGGTTTGTTTTGTTTTGTTTTGGAGGCAGGGTCACACTCACTAGGATTTCGCTTTATAGCTGAAGCTATCCTCAAAGCCACGGTGATCCTTCTACCACATGCCACCTCCAAAGTAGTAGGATTAAAAGGTGTGAACTATTATGTCCGGCTTGATTAGAGTTGTGATCTAACATTCTATCACTTCTCTGGGGGAACTGTATGGATAAATGAATGAATGACTAAGTTTGGTGACACATAAACTGATTAGGTAGCAGTCAAGTTCCTTCACAGTCTATCCTCTCTCACTTCTTTCTTCTCCCTCACATACAAGCCTAGTGTCCCAGGCTGTCTGGCATTGCTCCCAGAATGAAGCTCAATGCTCTTTACTACTATGGAAGCAAGGGCACTGGCCAATCAGAGTGAACGCTGGCATGAGCACTAGTGTGGCTGTGCTAAAGCATATCTATCAGATTTTAGTCTTGATTATTTCTATACAGTACCATTCACACTCATATTTGCATGCTTTTGCACCCCTCTGTGCAGAAGATGTTATTGCCTTTGTTCCATTTCTTACTTTGAACTCTTTAAGACCATGTTAAAATGGGAATTCTTAATCGTTCCAAGTAAAAGGCCAACTTCCTCCCTTATCTTCCCACTCTGCCTTGTACCATGTCATAGCAGCACCCCTTAAGTTAGACAATAACACCTCTGAGAGAAGTAGAGTGCTCTTATCCACCATGAAGCTATGTTCTTCTCTTCAGGGATTGTGTTATACTGATCTCTGAAACCTCCATGCCAAGCACAGTCCCTCATACACTATGGATTCTTGATTAATAAGTGGAAAGAGTGAAGGAGCTTAACTTATGAATCTGTTCTTGGGTGATTGTGGGAAAAATTACTCACACTGTTAGTATACAATTTGTGGGAAAAATTATTCACACTGTTTGTTAGTATACAATTCTAAAGGACTAGAATGAGGTCCTCTGATTTGATCAAAGACACAAAAAGAAAAATATATTTTAGAATTTGGACCATCAGCCAGGAAGAGGAAACACTAATGGAATGGTGCTTTCCTGGACTGAGAAAGACACAAGATTTCTTTCTTAAGTTTTTCATTTAATTTATCAGCCCAGCATGGTGGTGTACATCTTTAATTCCAACATTCATGAGGCTGACATAGGAGGATCTGTGAACTTGAGACCAATGTGGGGCTACAGAGTGAGTTACAGGTCAGCTTGGGCTAGAGTGAAACCCCAACCTTGAAGGGAAAAAAATTAAACAAAAAAAGTTATCATTTGATGTTTCTAATCTCTGGAAGTGTTCAATGTGTAACTCTCTTATCCCCCACAGATTGCCTCTCCCTCTTCCCCTCTCCCCCAAGAAATCCATGTTTTTGTTAGACAAGTACTACAAGCTCAAGTTTGCATCAAAATAATCAAAGCTGGGGTCTAGGGATATGGCATAGTGCTTGCCACACAAGTGTAAGGACCAGAGTTCAGAGCCCCAGCAAACATGTAAATAGTAGATAGGCATGGCAGACTATAATCCCAGCTCGCTAGCTAGTCTAGCACAACTGGCAAGCTCTTCACTCATGTGAGGAACGCTGTCTCAGCAAAATAAAAGAGAGAAATCAAGGGATATACCCGATGTCAACCTCTGGTCTCCACACATGTACACACACACACACACACACACACCACAATTATATGGACATACAAGTCAAAAATTAAAAAGAAAAAAGAATCAATAAGGCACAGAAGAATAGAGTTCTGAGACTCATTCCCTCCAAGTTTAAGAGCAGAACAAGAAGGCTGAAGAGATGGCTCAATGGTTAAAGGTGCTTATTTGTAAAGCTTGACACCCTGGGTTCAATTCCCCAGTACCCACATAAAGTCATATGCACAAAGTAGCATGTGCATCTGGAGTTTGTTTGCAGTGGCAGGAGCTCTAGCATACCCATTCTTTTCTATCTCTCTCTCTCTCTCTCTCTCTCTCTCTTCTCCTTCCCTGTCCTTACAAATAAATAAAAAATTTTAAGGGAAAAAAAAAACAGAGCAGAAGTCAGACTATGCTCCACATGTTTTTAACTACACCTATGCTGTCCTAAACAGTAGGAGGTTGGGAGTCAGGACTCTGAGTACAGGGAAGAGCCACACCAGGGACATATCCCATGACTTAACCTTCCCTAATGCCACAACCCACAGCTGGTGCTCTGAATCACTGAACACCTACACAAAGATGGCCAGATCAGCTTCTTTCAGCTCACTCTCGGGGTCTCTGGAGAATTATCTGTGTAGACTTACTGTTTCATTCCTACCTGCACTGCCAGTCCTTCCCAACTTCACCCTTAGAACACAGCCAAGAATGTTAGCCAGACGGTCACACATCTTATACACTCTTGCTGTGCTTACATTTTAAAGCAAATAATAAGCTCCTTTCTAAGACTTTGGGGAGAACCACTTAAGCACAGGCTACATTGAGGGTGTAATATAGAGCAGGGAACGCAGCTTGGGAGGTTAGTTATGCATATATTTTGCATATTTAAGATAGGATTCAGTAGTCTATACTATAAATATAACTCAATGGTAACATCTAAAAATACATAACATAATCAGGAATGGTCTGCTGGGTATTTCATTTCATAAGAAGAAATCCTGCCAACTAGAGTACCTACATTAATAAAAATAGATCATTTTGTTGTAAGCCTTGTTTTGTGTGGTTTTTTTTTTTTTCAAACACTGAATTTAGTTCCATGGAAGCCAGTACCCAAATTATATCCCCAAAAGGCTCTTCCTAATAAAGATCATTTTAGCAAAGACAATAAAAACTTTACTCCATGTGATTTTCCTCAAATCTTTGAAGGTCCCTATCAACAACTTCATTCCCTGGACAATAGGAAGTCAGTCATCATTACCACCAATCTGAGTTTAAAATGATACTCACAATGCCCAGAAACTGCAGGCTGTACAGGTTCCTTGTCGGTTTTTAGTCATGTCAAAGAGGATGTTAAAAAAAAAAAAAAAGCTTTGTCTACCTGTAAATACACATGGGACTGAAGTCCAAAATAGAATTGTGAAAAGGAAGTAATAGTGGAAGTGAAGGAACTTGTAACAGGCAACCTCTGATATCTGAGCAGCAGGAGGGCTTTGTAACTCATACACTATAACCTTCAGCTGCAGAAAACTGCCCGATCAAGCATGCTTAAAAGAACCTGGCTTCCCTGGTCTACTTACTACCTCTCCGGTACAGAGGCGCAGACTATGATCAGCAAGCCAAATACAAAGGACCTTTGTCCATCATTGTAATTTACAGTGCTATGGTTCTCTCTTTCAAGTTCCAATATTGTGTACATTATGAGAAATAAAAAGTTCTGAGATGTCTTTAATGCTGGAGGGTACCTCTTGAAGATCTGACAGTCCTTCCATGCAACAAAGTACCCCTGTGAAATGCCTCACTAGCTGGGTGGTCTGCAAGTCAATTAACCTCTCCAAGCTTCACTTGTTTAAATATGAATTATTTAACTTACTGTGTCATGGGGAGGCATTGAGAAAATAATACAAAGTAATCAAAGCAATCAAATTATTGGCCATTATTATCATTAGTATAGAAATTGTGTTTTACTTCAGGCCAAATTCTCCCAAGAGCAAAGAGGGACACATGATGCGGTGCCTCTCACTGTGGGAGGCAGGCCGAAGCACAGCTATTAATCTCTTCCCTCCACTAGGGTTACAAAAGGATCTAATTACTAAAGCCTTTTTCCTTGCTGTCTTTCCTTTAGAAGGTAAATGTACACACTCTATTAACCTTTGCATGTGAGGATACCTTGCTTACTTTAATCTTTCACTGACGGATCCTGTATTTAAAAAAAAAAAATCACTTCGCCCTTGATGAAAAGGGAAACATTAGAACATATTTTTTTAAAAAAACATAGTAATGGCGCTTATCACTTTGTAAAAATCTGAAGAGAAACTGTAGTCTATGTTTTTCTAGTACAGGACAGATCCTCTCATGAACTTTTCCATTATCTTAGTGCCTCAGAGGAAATCAGGTGTGTACAGGCTGGTATGGCTACAGACTGACTTGGTACATCACTTCGGAAATGTCAGTGGATCCAGGCAGGTCGTCACTGTTCATTGTACTCACTGCTATATCTGGCAGTCTACTAGTCCATCCAAAGTCAAGGTAGCTCCCCGAATGGACAATCATGACACTTAGGTGGAGAAATAATAACGGCAGTTTTCATGCAACCAAGAAGGATGCCAGGATGAGCCTTGAGTGGGTAGACTTTCTCCACTAAGGTCCTTGTGCTCTCGTATCTTCATTCGTGGCCCTCTTCCAGTTAGATCTCTCCACTAAGGTCCTCTCATACCCTCATCTGTGGTTCTCCACGGATTTTTCCAGTGCCTCCTCCACTTAAATAGACCATTAATTTTTTGACCCCCCCTTTCCAAAGACCCCACCTTCACTAATGAACTAAACCAACCTCACACCCCCATCTTTGTCTCCTTGCCACTTCCCAAATATCCTATTCGAAATTATAACTCCCTTTGTTTTTTTCTGTCTCTTTTCTAGCCTAGTTTCTTGTCCTTTTGCTAAATACTTCCTAGGATCATATACCAACACCTTAGAAAATACCTAAATTTCCTGAACACACTAAGATGTAATAAATCCTTGTTATCAGAAATTGTGTTCTTTGAACTTCACTGCACCAATTGGTATTGACTTTTCTATCTTGCACAAACATTATACTTAGGTTCAAGTTAAAAATAACCCACTTTCAGGCCATAGAACTTAATGGACTACATTTATAGCACAGGAATAACAGTGTTTGCAAGGCAGGAATCTAGCATGTGCTTACAGTGTGCTTACTCTGTGGGATCAGTACAGAGCTGAAGGGCTAAGTTCCTGTGTCATAGATTTCAAACCAGTAATTCCTCAGACTGTGGTCTCAGGGCCTCTCTGAAAATGCAGTTTTGGAATTCTCTAAAACCTCTGGAAGTTGAACTTGTGGAATAAGGGCTCAAAAACATGTTTTAATTGTCTACTTATTTATTTGCAAGTGCAGAGAGAGAGAGAAAGAGAATGCTGTGCCAGGGCCTCTTGCTGCTGAAAATAAACATCAGATGTATGTGCCACTTTGTGCATCTGGCCTTATATGGTTACATAAAGAATCAAACCCCGGCCAGCAGTCTTTGCAAACAAACACTTTTAACCACTTAGCCATCTTCCCAGCACCAGAAGGAATTTTTATTTCATTTTATTTATTTATATATTTTAGTTATTTAAGAGGAGAGAGAAGTCAAGATAGAAAGAGAATGGGCACACCAGTGCCTCCAACCACTGCAAACGAACTCCCTCCAGATGAATGCACCACCTTGTACTTCTGGTTTACATGAGTACTGGGGAATTGACCCTGGATCCTTAGGCTTCTTAGGCAAGCACCTTTATGACTAAACCATCGCTCCAGCCCACATTTTTTTAAAACAAGCCTCCATGGTGATTTCAACTATGTATAAGTTTGAAGATGACTAGATTAAATATATATACATATTTGAAGACTGAAGAAACAAAATAATTAAAGATATAGAGAAACACAGTGCAAAGCCCAATGGCTCTAGAAGCGTACTGATCTTAATGCAAAACCCACCTTGGATTTTCCTGCTGTGTCCTCACGGGCAAATAACTTTACCCCTCTGATCTTCTCTTCCCTCACTACTAAGTTGTTAGATCTAATGGTCACTCCAAAGGCCATTGTAGCTAAGTGGACAATGTATTAAAATACTAACTCAGTGCTCAGTAACAGTGAGGTATCATGACTATCAGGGACTCTTTGGCCAACTCTTTCTGCAATTGGGAATTATTGAACACATAGGAGAGCACAAGCTCACCAAGAATCTGGAGGAGGGAGTTTTCATTGTAACTGGAAGTAGAAGGTGAATGTATCCTGGAAAAGCTGGCATGAAGTTTTAGGATGCTAATTGTATTCATATGCCTGGTTGGCAAAAATGTCCTTCCCCAAAGTTCCCTAAGTCCTACCTATCTTCAGTGAATTTTAGATAATTTCAAGAAACAGTTTAAAAATTACTTGGCTGTATCCTTCAACTATCTTCTGATTAAAAGGGACCTGTTTAAGGCTGGGGGGGTGGCTTAGTGGTTAAGGAATTTTCCTGCAAAGCCAAAGGACCCAGGTTCAATTTCGCAGGACCCATATTAGCCAGATGCACAAGGGGGCACACATGTCTGGAGTTCATTGGCAGTGGCTAGAGGCACTGGCATACCCATTCCCCCCCCCCATTTCTCTCTCCCTCTTTCTCTGTCAAATAAATAAATGAATAAAATATTTTAAGTGATCTATTTGGAAGTAACTGGAGCCTAACAACCCAGGTTCAATTCCCCCAGAACCCACATAAAGCCAATGCACAAATCGGTGGTGCATGCATCTGGAGTTCATTTGCAGCCACTGGAGGCCCTGGTGTGCCTATCCTCTCTGTCTTTTTGTCTCTTTTCTCTCTCTGCTTGTAAATAAAGAAATGCTTTTTAAATGATCTATTTTTATACTCCGCATGTCATAAAGTATTTCCAAGGGCAAAACTGTCCTCAAAATTATCTCAATCTCTGGGCTAGTAGCAACAAGTTCATAGCTGTTTGTTTTGTGTCCATATTCCATTCCCAAAAAGATGACAACATTTTATACAGACTGCTTCTCAAATATCAGTAACTAATACAGAAAATGGCAGTGATGACCTCCTGCCAGGAGGGGGCACACTTTGGGTAGCAGTACTTTTTGGGTATAATGTGGGTTCCAGCTCTTCTATCATCTTTTGGAAGAACCATGAGGAAAATCTTCACCAAGGGTCAGAGGGACTACAGAGACAGACTCACCTGCTCCAGGGAGCTACCAGCTCTTGCTGACATTAATAAAAACAGGCTAGCTTTCAGGAAAAGCCTGACAGCCTGGGTATAGTTCCCCAGTACCCATGTAAAGCCAGATGCAGAATGTGTGGATATGCATCTGGAATTTGATTACAATGACAGGGGGCCCTGGTGTGCCCATTCTCTCTCTTTATCTCTCATTCTCTCTGTCTCCCCACATACACACACACACACACACACACACACACACACATTATCTCCTCTCTCTCCTTGCAAATAAATAAAACAGTTAAAAATAAATAAATAAAAATAGGCTAATCAAGCATGCTAACTCACTCGCAGTCAATCCTATTTATTAAGCCCCATTATTTCTGTGAAGAAACAAAGTAACTGCTATTCCATTTCAATAAATGGAGAGAACTTCAAGTAAAATCTGCACAAATAAGGTAACAATTGCTAGTTTGAAATGCCACATTAGAACTCAAAATGAATCATCACTCACTCCATAAGAACTTTATTCTGAGTAAGTAAGGCTCTTATGAAACTATAAATTTGTATATAAACACAATAAAGCCAAAACAACTGATTATTGAAGGCAACTTTTATTAATGCCACATAGGGGAAGAGGTACGGCTTTTGCTGTTATATTCCAATTCTGTGGAAAATTCTGCATATATATATATTAAAATAGACTGCGAAATCAACACTTATAAATAGATCAATGCAACATCTGTAGCAGTCCTTCAGAGTATATTAAAGTCCTTGCTGTTTATCAGGTTGGTAAATCATATCAACTCCTAGTTATTTAAATTGCCAGTTGCTGGGCAACCACATCTTTGTCAACTGCCACTCACTCTTAAGACACTTATTTTGGGTATAATAAATGCACTTAATTTTATCTCTGAGCTTGAACAGTATATAATTGAGTGATACAGGGGAAACAAAACCTATTTAGATGGTGGAGGGTTCACATAGTGACAGGGATTCAGGGCTGTTGAGGGACTGACTTCACTAGACTACATTTCCCTTAAGGAATCTTACCCTCCACACAGGCATGTTCGGGACTGAAACCTTTTAAAAGGAAACGTACACATGATTCTCAAGAAAAGTGATGTCTAGTTCTTACCTTTCCAATTCTACCCTTACTACTCAAAGATGAGTAAGAGTCACTCTTCCAATAACCAGCTACCCCTTGCTTCCGATACTGCCCTTTTCTGGACAGTGAGGGACAAAGTCCAGGAAATACCTAACTTAAACACGTTTTATGATTTATCTCTGATATAAATTAGCATCCATTATTTTACTCATTCCAAGAGTGAATTAATGTGCTAGTAGCATAAAACTTCTATTTAAGGTAAGAAAGGCTCCTCTGGCAATGAAGATGACAAAATGTAGTGTGTGACTAGCTCACAGCCAGTGCAAGTACCTCTACACCTGCCACACCCTGACTCTCCAGACATCAATTTCAGACCAGGTATCTCTAAAGCTCTTCCTAGCACTAATATTTCACAAACCCATCAATCATTAAATGACAGAGTTCTCAGCTATAGTCTATATAAAGCTGAGCCAACCCAGCTAATTAGACTTTATGGGGTAGCATCTCAAAAGATAAAAGTATGGATTTAGATACCAAAGCTTTTATGAAAATATAATCTGCTCTGCTATGCAAACATGTAAAGAGGAAACCTTATGACCTCAGATCAAAAATGATAGATTTCTTCAACTTTGAAATTAAAATATTTGTGGAAAAATATTAACCTTTTAAAAAGGGGCAAACATGGGGCTGAAAAACACAATTTAGTGGTTAAAGAACTTGCCTGTGATGCCTAAAGACCCAATTTCAATTCCCCAGAACCCCACATAAGCCAGATGCACATGGTGGCACTTGCATCTGGATTTCATTTTGCAGCAGCTGGAGGTCCTGGAGCACACATTCTCTCTCTCCTCTCTATGTCTCCCTGCTTATAAATACATAAAATATTTTTAAAGGGCAAAGATAAATCATACTGGGAAAATAACGCAATGCAAAAACACAACCAAAAAGCCATAATGGGTTGAAAAATAGTCTCTAAATAGAACAAAACAAGAACAATTTAAAAATAGATAAAAGCCAGCTGGATGTGGTGGTGCACGCCTTTAATTCCAGTACTCGAGAGGCTGAAGTAGGAGGATCGCTATAAGTTCAAGGCCAGCCTAAGAATACATAGTGAATTCCAGGTCAGCCTGGGCTAGAGTGAGATCCTACCTCAAAACAAAAAGATAAAAGAATTAGTAATGAGCAAAAGACAAAACTTCTGAAGTCAATAATCATATGAAAAGCTGCTCAAATGAGCTACCAACCCAGGCCTATTAAACCGGATAACATGTTAAGTATTAAAACCCTGGTGTTGTCCAGCATGTGCAGCAAATGAAATCCTAATGTTTAGAGAGTGTAACTGTTCATGCATGCTTAGAACTGCTATGTAAGATTGTCTAGTCTCATGGGGGGAGTATAATGGCCTATGTTCTATGGTAGGCAGAATATGCTCTGACCAAAGGTGTTCAGACTTAATCCTAAGAACCTGTGAATCTGTGACCTCAATGGCAAAGGGGAATTAAGGCTGCAGATGAAATCACAGTTGCTGAAATGACCTGGAGATTTGAGCCATTATCCTGGATTATTTAGGTCAGCCCAAATGTCTCCCTAATTCTTTTTTGTTTACTTGTTTGCTGGTATTTTTTTTCTTTTTTTTTTTTTTAGAAGGAGGGAAAGAGAGAGAGAATTGGCACGCTAGGGCTTCAGCCACTGAAATTGAACCCCAGATGCTTGCACCACCTAGTGGGCATGTGTGACCTTGTGCTTGCTTCACCTTTGTGTGTCTGGCTTACATGGGATCTGAAGAGCAGAATATGGATCCTTAGGCTTTACAACTACCTTAAATGCTAAAGCAGTTCTCCAGCCCCTGTGTGCTTTTTGAGATAGCATCTCACTACATGTCTCTGGCTGGCCTGGAACTAAATAATCCAGGATAGCCCCAAATTCATAGCAGTCTTCCTGCCTCAACCTCTGGAGTGCTGGGATTATAGATGCAAGTCACCATACCTGGCAAGAATTCTCAAACACAGAAAAAGAAAGCAGAAGAGAATCTCATGACCTGTGACTGCGGTATAACAGATATGAGGCATTGCTGGTTTTAAGACGTGGCAGGGACGCCATGATACCAGGCCTATGAGGGATCTCTAAAAGCTGGAAGAGGCAAGGACACAGATTCTTCCCTGGAGGCTGAGGAGGCAATGAAGCCCTGCCAACACCAACACCTTGAGGCCCCTGTCAGAATTTTAATTGAGAGAACTATATAACAAACATGTTATTTTAAGCAAGCACATTTTAGAGTAATTTTTAGCAGGTATAAGAAACTAGAAAATGACCTAACAATTCCACTTCTAAGGACACTTTGACCCATGTGTCTTCTTAGGGACATCATAATGTTCATAGCATGGCTATTAAGAAAGAAATTTTGGCTGGGCATGGTAGTGTTCACCTGTAATTCCAACACTTGGGAGGCTGAGGTAGGAGGATAGGAGGATCACTGGGAGTTCAAGGCCAGTCTGAAACTATATAGTGAATTCCAGGTCAGCCTGGGCTAGAGTGAGACCCTACCACAAAAAGTAAAGATTAAAAATAAAAACAAATGAAAAGAAATTTTGGAAACAATTGGTGTCCAAGAATAGGAGAATGAATATGTGAAAACGATAGTAACTGATTTAATGTCATGTAATAATCACTATAAAGAGTCTGGAACCACATACACCAGCACTGGTATACCTTTGTAAGTTTTGGTAAATTAATGAAAAACAAACTATTATTTGTATAATATGCTATGTAAAAAGCATACAAAATGAGATGAATATTCTATCATTAAGTGAATGAGGATGTACACACCATACTCAGAAAAATACTGTAACAAATTGTACACAGAGTATTTCAAATATATTTTAAATGTTTTATTAAAAAAGAAAAAACAGTTCTGGAGGGATGGTTTAGTGATTAAGCACTTGCCTGTCAAGCCTAAAGACCCGGGTTCAAGGCTTGATTCCCCAGGACCCACGTAAGCCAGATGCATAAGGTGGTACATGCATCTGGAGTTTGTTTGCAGTGGCTGCAGGCCCTGGCGTGCCCATTCTTTATCTATCTGCCTCTTTCTCTCTCTGTCTGTCTGTTGCTCTCAATAAATAAATAAAAAATAAACAAAGAAAAAAACAAAAGTCCTGAAGTAAACAAACCAAAACCAAATGTAAGGATGAGACAAAAGAACTTGGAGAATAGATGAGTATTTATTAAATCTATTAATCTTGCTTCTACATAAATACTTTATAATAAAAAATAAACAACATATGCTCAACTGATGCATTTTCCATGTGTCCACTGGCAAACAGATGAACTGATTCTTCCAAAGTTCACAGAAAATGATCTCACCCAAGGAAGTATCACCATTAACACGCCAATTAAAAGATAAAAATACCAAAAGGCAAACATCAATATTTAGCTCAATCTTCATAACCTTCCAAATGTACACTGAAACAAGCAGATTTTTATTTTCCTTCTACTTTAAGCAATTTCACCTTATGTGCGAAGAGTCAAGAAGTGACACACATCCAGGAGGACTTTTCTGCATGCTCCCAAAGAGTGAGGAGAGCTCTATTTGCAAGTGGGTATTTATGAACTGACCATAGAAAAGATACCGTCACCTTGCAACAAAAAAAGTGAGATGGCCCACTTAGAAACAACTGTGTTTAAAGTTGTTAAATAGACAAAATAACATGCCACAAAGCTTTGTCAACCCCTATCAAGAAGGACTAATAAAAATGCTAGCTAAACAACACATAGAGGAAAAGATGCCAATCTACTTTCTTGTGGTTTAATATTTTCACTTTATTATTTGTACCTCTATTAAGCATACTGCAATTCCTATATTTCTTTCTTTTTAAATTTTTTAATTTTTTTTTTTCATTTTTAGAGAAAGAGAGAGAATTGGCATGCCAGAGTCTCAGCCACTGCAATCAAACTCCAGATGTTTGTAGCACCTAGTGTGCATGTGTGAACTTGTGCTTGCCTCACCTTTGTACATCTGGCTTACATGGGAACTGGAGAGTCAAACATGAGTCCTTAGGCTTCATAGCAAGCGCCTTAACCACTAAGCTATTTTTTCCATCCCATTTCTTTCTTTTTTAGGCAGTAACATCTGTCTAATACTCTGGGACATTATGAGAAGATCAGAAAATGACTGCTCTGCTTGTTTGGAAACTGTGGAAGATGAATGGGTTTTCCAAGATGAGTGTTATTCCCCCTGAACTGGAAAATTTCACCTTTCTCTCTGGAAAGAATTAGTCACTTAAAATACAGGACAAGGGGCTGGAGAGATGGCTTAGCAGCTAAGGCGCCTGCCTGCTAAGCCTAAGAACACTGGTTCCAATGTCCAGCGGTTCCAATCTCCAGGTCCCACGTTTAGCCAGATGCAAAGTGAGGCAAGGGCGCAATGCCGCACTTGCCCACAAGGGGGCGCACACATCTGGATTTCGTTCACAGCAGCTGAGAGACTGCTGGCGTGTCCATTTCTGTTTCCCTCTCCCTCTCTGTCTATCTCTCTCTGTGTCTCTCTCCAAAAATAAATAAAAAATAATAAAAAATAATAAAAATATAGGACTAGATTCCTTTTTCTAGAAGGAAAATAAACATGAAAACAACCCAAGAATAATGTAATGTAATGTAATGTAAGCTAAGTACATGGCTTCAATAAAAGTAAAAACAAAAGGGTAAAAACATTTGACTATAACCCATTGTCACTTAAAGCTTATTGAATCACTTGTTAAGACAAGATTCTTTTCTTTTAAGCATAAGAAAACTGTGTTCATTATAGTTAGCTCTGGAAGGCACATAAGTTATTACTTGGGCCTTCAAAATATAACCACAATGTAAAAGGCAGTCATAATAGAAACCATGAAGAAAAGCATGTTCCTTTACTGCTTTTCTGACCAAGCCAAATAAATATAAGTATCACGAATAAATTGATACCTCAACCAACCACATTTAATATTAAAACTTAAGATTTTCCAAATTATTATACCTGAAATAGAAGATAAATATATTATATTCCAATTAATTTATTTCATACTATTCATGATATGGATAGAGTAACAACTAGTACTCAAAATCTCGGGCTGGAGAGATGGCTTAGGGGTTAAGGCGCCTGCCTCCTAAGCCTAAGAACACTGGTTCCAATCTCCAGCGGTTCCAATCTACAGGTCCCAGGTTTAGCCAGATGCAAAGTGACGCAAGGGCGCAATGCCGCACTTGACCACAAGGGGCGCACACATCTGGATTTCATTCGCAGAAGCAGCTGAGACACTGCTGGCGCGCCCATCTCTGTCTTCCCCTCTGTCTCTCTCTCTCTCCAAAAAAAAAAAATAACAAAAAACTTAAAAAAAAATCTCAACCAGATATTAATTTATACTCAAAGCCCACCACCCTTTTAATTGCTGCCTATCGTGCATGGAGCGCATTGCTGTATTCAATGCTATATTTCCTTGGACATTTTTCTCTTTACATTTTGTTTTTCTCCAGCCAATCATCAGAAAGATTCTCACTGGCAAGTTAACATGCTTACATGTTTGCTGTGGGTCGCTTATACATACAGGCCATATCTCCTTCCATCCCCCTCTCCTGAGTACTCCTCCTGCTCTACATGGATCATCTCCTGTGTAGGGATCTATATCTATTCTGCCCAGGTTAAGCCCCATAAACCAATCTGGACTACTTCTCTCTCCTTTAGAGGAAATTCAGTACCAACCTCTGACAGGTCTCCTGTCCCCAAATATAGCCATTATCAAGGATGTATCATGTACAGAGTCTCCTCTTTGTAATTTCCATTGATTGGTTTGCTTCTGACAGTCTTCATGAAGGATCAAGACTTTCCTCATTACAGTATATAATAATTCACTTATTTTTTTCTCTTGTGTTTCCCTCAAAGCTTAATTAAATGTCATTAGTTCATTCAAAATAAGGCTCTTACTCAGGACCTTTAGTCCCGCACTATGCACAACTCTCACTACATTTTAAGTTAACTTAGTCTAGGACTGCTGTATGTCTCGATAATGTATTACCATGCATGGCATAGCACAGCCTTTACAAATTCAGTCCAGCAAAAAGCCAGGACTGTGTGTGGTACTATCACATCACCTGCATTTATTACTTCACGCGGCGGGTGAAGAAATCACGGGAACTGGAAATCAGTGCGCGGCACTTGACAGGTACTCCATAACTGCTACTACTGAATGTCAAAATAAAACCCACCTAAAAGATTGCTTGTTTTGAATTCCCACCTGACTTGACTTTTCAGTATTACTGACTGACCTAAATTCTACAATGCTTAAGTATTCGCTACAAAATGTGGAAGCTCAAAATAAGTAAAACTGTCTTTATGGATAGACAAAATTACCAGAGTTTGTTATGATAAGCTTGGTTCTGGAGAAAAAGCTCAAAGATTTCATTTGAAATGTGTATGGGGGGTGTCCTTTATATATTTGAATATTTGTATGGATGTGTGGTGTGCATGTGTGTATATCCAAGTTCATATGTGTGTGGGCACACAAAGGCTGATGTCTGGTCTCTTAATAGATCTCCACTTTATTTTTTTGAGACAGAGTATCTCACTGGATCTGAACTCACTGATTTAGTCACACTAGCTAGTTGAGACAGAGTACTCACTGGATCTGAACTTACTGATTTAGTCACACTGGCTAGTTGAGACAGAGTACTCA
>PVKW010035298.1:0-21813 GCA_004027895.1 Orientallactaga bullata | reverse complement strand
TTTTTTTTTTTTTTTTTTTGGTTTTTCGAGGTAGGGTCTCACTCTAGTCCAGGCTGACCTGGAATTCACTATGGAGTCTCAGGGTGGCCTCGAACTCATGGTGATCCTCCTACTTCTGCCTCCTGAGTGCTGGGATTAAAGACATGCGCCACCACACCCAGCTAATTTTTTTTTTTTTAAAGAATGTAATGCCTAGTCTACAAAAAAGTTGAATTTTGGAATTTCAATGTAAATTATCCTAATATTTAACTCTGGACAATTTAAATAAAAATCAATTAGCGGGTGATGAAGCAAGTCCTATGTTGCTACAAGTGCAGCTGGATGGTGCCCGTATGCCCTATTTTGAGATTGCTAATCCAGCACTCCAGTCTGCTGGGTTAGTGTGCCATTTTCACACCTCTGCGTATAACAGTCTCGGATCCCTTTTAGACTGCAAAGAAACTAATTTAAGGAAGTTCATAATTGAGCCAGTCAACAAAAATAAACCTTAGGTTTTAAGTTGTCGTGTATCTGATTGCAAAAACGCAAAAGCCATGAGTCCCACCCACCCCCAGTCTCTCTGCCTCTAAAGAAATGATAAATAGTGATGGAAAGATGACATGAAAATGGAAGAAGGAAAACAATTAATTTCTACCACACGCATAGTATCTGTCAGGCACTGGGCTGGAGATTTTGAGCACACTGTAATTTTAAGTCTCACAGCAATTTTATGAAGGAAGAACCGTTCTCGTCTTTAGCTAAGAAACGTGAATGAAGGAGAGGTCAGGTGGCGTGCACCGGGTCACACAGGTGGACAGTGGCACCGGAAACTCAACCACGTATTTTCCTCACGGATGCAGGTTTTACAGAGGAGAGGTGTTATATCCTCCGAGGCGGGAGACAAGAGTGAAATTTAAGATCTGCAGGAGCCCCCAGGTGCTTACCTGGCAGGGGGCGAATCATTCCTGGTGGACATGGGAGGCAGGGCTGCCCAGCCATTCGATAATAGGATCATCCGGAGGAAGTAGGTCAGTGCATGTTACGGGGGACAAGGGGGTGTCATCGGCTGACTTGAACATATTAAGACTTGATGTAGAAATTGTCTGTGGACAATGATAAGGCTAACAGGTGAGAAGGCTTTGAGTGGCACAAGTGCACACACGTTATAAAATATTTAAATTTTTTATCTGAGAGAGAGAGAAAGAGGCAGGTGAAAGAGAGAGAGAGAGAGAGGCAGGTGAAAGAGAGAGAGAGAGAGAGAGAGAGAGAGAGAGAGAATGAATATGGGTGCACCAGGACCTCTAGCCATTGCAAACAAACTCCATATTCTTGCACCATCTTGTGCATCTGGCTTACATGGGTGCTGGGGAATCAAACCTGGGTCTTTAGGCTTCGCAGGCAAGCACCTTAACCACTAAGCCATCTCTCTAGCCCTGGACACACTTTTGGTTCTTACTCCAACATTCCTTATAGATGGTCTCTACAGGGAACCTGAATGCCCAGCATGGCTTGGGATCAGTTGAAAGGCTAAGAAAGCTACGTGACTTCTCATTGATCATTAGAAATGCAAATGAAAGTCACAATACCACGTTGATATCATTCTATATCTACTTACATGGCTAAAGTAAAAGACTGACAATACCAAGTATTGGGATGGCTAGAATACCTATAGCCCATTGGGCATGTTAACTGGTAGACTCACTATGGAAAACTGTTTTAGTATCTATACAGAATGGTGTCAAAATGATTTAGTGTCTATACAACAACTGAACACACACAATAATTTATAACTTAGCAATTGCAATCCTAGGTGTAGACTCAGTGAATGCAGAACATTATATATACATACATACATACGTACGTACGTACATACATACATACATACATACATATCTCCAAAGACATGTGAGGCTGTTCAGTGTACTAATATATATATAGATATATTTGGTTTTCTGAGGTAGGGTCTCACTCTAGCTCAGGCTGACCTGGAATTCACTATGTAGTCTCAGGGTGGCCTTGAACTCATAGCAATCCTCCTACCTCTGCTTCCTGAGTGCTGGGATTAAAGGCATGCACCACCACACCTGGCTGTACCAATATTTGTAATGGTGAAAAATTAAAACAATTCACAAATTCAGGGCTGGAGGGATGGCTTAGCAGTTAAGGCGCTTGACTGCAAAGCCTAAGGATCCAGGTTCGATTCTCCAGGTCCCACGTAAGCCAGATGCACATGGTGGCACGTGTGTCTGGAGTTCATTTGCAGTGGCTAGAGGCCCTGACACACCCATTCTCTCTCTCTTTCTGTCTCTAATAAATCAATAAAAATAAATCTTAAAAAAATTCATTATATAGTTCCATATAAAGAGTAGGCTAGTCCCATACCCTGTGGATGAATCTCAGGAATTTTGTGTAGGGCAAAGAAGCCACAGACTAAGGCCCACATGAGTGTGATTTCACTTACAGAAATCTGAGAAGCAGACCTTTGAGGTGAGAAGTCAGGGTTGTGCTCCTTCCTCGAGGGAAGGAGGTGGTGGAGGCAGGACACAGAGGGGCTTCCAGGATATTGCGAAGCTTCCCTTTCAAATGCACTGATTTATGAACCTGTCCATACATATACTAACAGAGAATTAAGAGAAAATAAAGCAAGACCTGGATGGGAGTTTAGAATCATGACGCAGAAGTGGTAAAATTGCTGTCAGGTGCATCTGGGAGAAAAAAAGGATTGCGTCCTTGGGCATGGTTCCAAGTACAATGGATGAAGGGCGGCTGGGGGAAGTTAGAGGATACAATGGTTGTGGCAGGAGAGAGAAAGAGAGAGAGAGAGAGAGAGAGAGAGAGTGTCAACCACATACTGGGGGAATAGAACTCGGGTAGCACCATGTTATGATAAAAGATGTATATAGCTGTGAGGAGATTGAAGGTAAAATATCTTATCATCCCCGTGGCTCCATCCACTCCTGTGTCACAAGGCTCTAGCAGAGACCATTCTCATATTGCCAACTTGGGCATGAGTTGGTTACTCAACATAAGGGCCTTGTAGGTAGATTCTGGAAGGCAGCTTGTTCTAGTTTCCTTTTGCCTGTTAACAACTGGGCACTAGAACTCTGTGCAGGGAAACTCAAGCCTGTTGTATCATATTAAACAAATCCTATGCAATATAAACAAAGGCTTTGCTGCAGCCATGAGCTTGGACATGACTTCTGATGCTCTGTGTTCCCCTAACAAGAGAAATACCGCAGGTAGCTGATAATATAAACAGCTTTGCTCCCTGGGTGGCTTTAAAGGGAAGGAGACAATTTCCTTGTCTTAGGAAGGAATATTGAATAGCTCGGTATTTTGGTTGAAATAGGACCCATGTAGATAATTTGTGTTACGAATCAAAGATTAAAAAAATGTCCTTGGGCTGGAGAGATGGCTTAGTGGTTAAGGCGCCTGCCTGCTAAGCCTAAGAATGCTGGTTCCAATCTCCAGGTCCCACATTTAGCCAGATGCAAAGTGATGCAAGGGCGCAATGCCGCACTTGACCACAAGGGGACGCACACATCTGGATTTCGTTCGCAGCAGCTAAGAGGCTGCTGGCGCGCCCATCTCTATCTGTCTTCCTCTCCCTCTCTCTCTGTCTCTCTCAAAAAATAAATGTCCTTAAAGGATGATTACTCCCACCAAGTGTCATGGCTAATAGTCTTAGCAACAATTATTAATGAGCATAGGACTAATCGAGTTCAAGTTTGTGTTTTCTTTCCCGTAAAGCTTCCTTTCCTTCTGGGTTGTTCATGTTCTTGCCTTTCTTGATGAATAGCAATAATTGGTCTCAAATTTCATGAAGATAATTGCTAAGTAGGAGGGTTCATGTTTAAATTTTTCCTTTGCTCGTTGGAGGTGGTCTGTGACGTGCGGTTCTGACACCTGTCATGGACTACAAATAGTCACTTTGCCAGCACTATCTGGAGGACCTCCTAATCCAGCATGCAAATTGAGACCTTTTAAGAACAACAAAAGGTGCTGTTATTAATTACGAGGTGCACAGGTGTGAGCTGGCACCGTCTTGCCTTGGGAAAACTAGGGTGCACGTTTATCCTCCCCGTAGAGTCCTCCTCCGCCAGGATTGGCCTTCTGAAAGCCCTGTTCTTTGAGAGCCCTCTGGGGACCGATTTGTCTTTTCTGTGCAGTAGTTCTTGCAGGCGATATTTAATTTAGGACTTTATAGAAGTATTAAGTGGAAAAAAAAAAAAAGAAGTGGAACCAACACTAGAAAAGAGAGTCATAAAGCCTTGTTCTGGACAACATCTAAAGATTCCACACGACAGGTTCCAAGTATGACTTTTCAGTTCTCCGCTCTTAAAAGCCTGGTGAAAACTCGTAGATAATCATTTCTTTTTTAAAAACATTTAAAAATTATTTATTTATTTATTTGAGAGAGAGAGAGAGAAAGAGGCAGATAGATAAAGAGAGAATGGGTGGGCCTGGCCTTTGTCCGCTGCAAATGAACTCCAGACACATGTGCCCACTTGTGCATCTGGATTGCGTGGGTCCTGGGGAATCGAACCTGGGTACTTTGGCTTTGCAGGCAAACACCTTGACACTAAGCCATCTCTCCAGCCTGTAAGTGATCATTTCTGATGTAATGGCCTCTGTGCATGTCTTGTATGATTTTTCTTGTTGTTGATGCAGCTTGCCTTTTTTCTGCAGGTTCTATCCTTAGCCTGACACGGTCCTTGTCTTACCCTTGTCTATGCTGAAGTGTGACTTCATTTCTTAGTATATCATGACTGAGAAGGCAAGCCTCAGTTTCTTTTTTATTATAGTTTTCAAAAATTTTTTATTTTTATTTATTTATTAGGGAGAGAAAGAGTGAGAATTGGGTGTACCAGGGCCTCTAGCCACTGCAAAGGAACTCCAGATGCATGTGCCACCATGTGCATCTGGCTTATGTGGGACCTGGAGAATCAAACTAGGATCCTTAGGCTTCGCAAGCAGGCACCTTAACTACTAAGCCATCTCTCCAGCCTGAGAAATTTTTTTTTTTTAAAAGAAACCGAGGCTGCCTGCAAAGCCTAAGAGTGGTTGTTCAAATCTCCAGGTCCCATGTATATCCAGATGTAAAAGAGATGCAAGCACACAATGCCGCATGTGCGCACAAGGGGGCACACACGTTTGGAGTTTGGTCACTGCAGCTGAAAAGGCCCTGGTGTGCCCATTCTCTCTCTGCCTCTTCCTCTCTCTCTGTCTCTCTCAAAGAAAAAAAAGAGTACTGCTTGCATGCACACATTACCTCCGCAAGACCCTCAAAATAGAAGAAAAAGATGACGACATCAAATTAAAAGAGAGACTAATGGAGAGAGGGAGGGGATATGATGGAGAGTGGAGTTATGAAGGGGAATGGGGGGAGGGGAGGGAAATATCAGGTGGTTTTTTTGTATGTAAGTATAAAAGTTGTCAATAAAAAAATATTAATTAAAAAAAGAGTACTGCTTGCATGCACACCACCTGTTTTGTCTTCCCTTTGAGTTTTAAAAAGCAATAAGGCAACTAAAAGATTAGGAGAGGGGTGGAGATATGCCTTAGCAGTTAAGGTGCCTGCCTGTGAAGCCTCAGAATGCATGTTCAAATCTCCAAGTCCCATGTATGCCAGACATACAGTGACACAAGTGTGCAATGTCACACATGTGCACAAGGTGGTGCATGCATCTGGAGTTTGTTCACAGCAGCAGAAAGGCCCTGGCATGCCCATTCCCTCTCTCTCTCCCTCTCTGTCTCTCAAATAAAAATAAATCTTAATTTTTTTCTCCCATTTATTTAAGAGAGAGAGAGGGAGGGAGGGGGATGGGCATACCTGGGCCTCTAGCCTCTGCAAATGAACTTCAGACACATGAGCCACCATGTGCATCTGCCTTATATGGGTTCTGGGGTCTCAAACCCGGCTCCTTAGGCTTCTCAGGCCAGCGCCTTAACCGCTAAGCCATCTCTCTAGCCCTAAGCCTCTGTTTCATTCCCTCAGGGCTTTTGTGTGTTTCTTTAGTGGCAGAGGTAAGCAGTGTCCATGGTGTGGGCTAGACTGTGTTCACCACTGCTTACTTGGCCCTGGACTTGGCTCTTCAGCTCCCTTCTGATTCGATGCCCCACATGTGTTCTGCCTGCCTCCTGCTGGGCTCTCTGGTTAGCCCACTCGGTCTTGTGCATGCTACTCTCAGTTATCAGAGCTGTTGGGAATTGTAGGAGCTCCATCACCATTCCGTCTTCAGGTGTGGGGTTCTGCACTGATAGGGGAAATGAAGACGCAGAAGTCAGGGGAGGACTGCAATCTCATCTGCCTGATGCATGGTGCTACACTCACTGGCATCCATTATTTCCTGTCTGTAGTGGGATTCCTTCCTCCATCACAAGCAAAGCAACAGGACCATCCCCGTGGCTTTAAACTGGACAGAGAGACACTGTACTTTCCGGCTAGTGGTCAGAGTAGGAGCAAGAGGGGTTAGCAAGAGAGAAGAAGATAGGAAAGCAACAAGAAAAAGGCATAGAAAGAGAGAGATGAGCAAGCAGAGAAAGGAGAGGGGAGAATGATTTATTATATTTTATTTTTTTATTTTAGAGAGAGCAAGCTAGACACACACGGAGAGAATTGGCACACCAGGGCCTCAGCCACTCCAGACACTTGTGCCACCTGGTGGGCATGTGTGTCCTTGTGCTTGCCTCACCTTTGTGCATCTGGCTTACATGGGATCTGGAGAGTCGAACACAAGTCCTTAGGCTTCACCCTCTACAGCCCACGAACGAATGTTTGGACAATAAAAATACAGAGAGGGAGAGGGAGAATAAGAGAGTATGCAACAGAGAGAGGCCGCCAGCACTGGGCTTGGTGACATGTGACAAATCTTTTATTTCTCTTCTACCCTTAACAGAAAATGAACAACTGCTAGAAGAAATGGGAGAATATTATCTCCAGCACTGACAAGAGCTGGTGATAATTCCTGCTTCATGTGTGAAAGCAGGATTGTGTGGAAGGAGCGAGTGCCCCCACACTAGGCCCCCTTCTCTCTCTCTCTCTCTCACTCAGTCTCCTGACACAGGCTTGGTATTCCTTGTGCAGCCTTGCCCAGCATATCCTGCATCCGCACCCGCCAGAACAATCCACTTCAGCCTTCTATGTCCAATGTCCTAGAGGCTGTGATGACACCCCTATGCCACCACAAGGCCTCCCTAACATCGTCACTGGGAAAAATGTGAAGCCGCATTCCAGTCACGTGTCGAGGGCAGGAAATTGGTACTTATGCAATATTGTAATTTATTAAAATTGTCACTAATGAAAGGCTCTGCTCCATGATCATGCTGCGGAATCATTCTTTGAACTCTTTGCCGTCTGGATAAAGCCATGAGAGGACAAGAGGATGAAAGCTCTTCCAAGGGGCAGAATGAATCTCTCTCAACAGGAGTTCTTTCACACTCAATGTCTACGAGACCTGAAAAACTCATGGCAGCAACATATGTAACTCAACAGTGCTTTCTCCAGACAGGACCAGGTTTGCTTTTTGCTCCTCGGGCAGCACAGGACAAGGCAGGGAAGGACAAGGCAGGGCAGGGGAGCTATTTTTTTGTTTTTGTTTTTGGAGAGAGACACAGAGAGATACAGACAGAGAGGGAGAGGGAGACAGATAGAGATGGGCGCGCCAGCAGCCTCTCAGCCTCTGTTTACGAAATCCAGATGCGTGCGCCCTCTTGTGGGCAAGTGTGGTATTGCGTCCTTGCGTCACTTTGCGTCTGGCTAAACGTGGGACCTGGAGATTGGAACTGGCATTCTTAGGCTTAGCAGGCAGGTGCCTTAACCGCTAAGCCATCTCTCAAGCCCGAGGGGAGCTATTTTGACCAAATGGAAACACAAGGTTATGGTAGGGGCTGGAGGTTTGCCCCCTCCCCCGCCCCACACAATGATTCTTCCTAAACAGTCAAAGAGCACTTGAGATGTGTACTTCCAGTGGGCCAGGAGAAAATCAATTTTGGTGTGGTTTAGCCTTCAGATAAAAATAACACAGAAGACTGTAATGATGAATATACTGAGCCAGGGCATTGCGCCACCTTCTTAGAGCCCAGATCACCCAGGTCCCAGGAAGGAGAGGGCAAGAAAGACATTGAAAGGTGAGACAGGACAGGAGAAGTGACAGGTCAGCGAGTCTTGAGCAGGATGTTGAAACTCATATTCCATTAAGGAATAGCAACAATGACCTGGGCTGTTTTAATGAATTAGGGTGAGAAAAGAGAGAGAGACAGAGAGAGAGAGAGAGGGAGAGGTTTCATTTTCAAATGTTTTATTTGAGATAGAACCCTATAGACACAGGACGTCTTCTTGCAAATTGCTTCTATTCCCCAGCAAAAGACTTTTTCAATAGTCTTCCGGAAGTGGTGTGCACCAGGACAGAATGATCTGGAAGATTAAAATGAGTGTCTAAAGCTTGGATTTAGTCTTCACCTCTCGCAGTCAACTGTGACACACTGTTCCCCTTTTCCAAAGTTCTAGAATATGTTTTATCTGCAAGATTAAAAACCCAATAGCCAATAAAAAATATCTGAAATCTTCATGTCCTTTTAATATTTTTTAACTTGTCAGGTACGTTCCCCTTGGCTAAATTTCAGGTGGATGTTTATTCCATTTGCATTGGATTTCAAGCTTGCTTCCCTTCCAGGGCTGTGGACAGCATACATTTGTGCCGATTACTCACTGCACAAGTGACTGGACTGCAGGAGAGCGGGGCAAGGGGAGGAGGAGGAGGAGGAGGAGGATAGGCAGCCGGTGGTGCACTGTGATCTGAGTCTGTGTCAGTCCTGAGGAAGGGGCACGATCTCCTGTTCCATACAAAGGTGATCAAAGAACTTGCAAGGGGCTGAATTGCTCCTGCAGTCTCTGCACGGAGCTTGCCCCCGGACACACCTGGCACACTGCTTCACACACACAGCTACTCTGTAAATGCTTCTGATAATGGTCCTGGATGTTCTGCGATTTCACCAGAGCCTTCTCACACCTAATCCAAGCGACTTGTGCTTAGCAAGCAGCTGTGTTCATCAGTGGAATGTCCTGATATTTTTATTTTTATTTTTATTTGCTTTTGTGGATGGTTATACTTTAAGACAACTGGGGATCACATTGCTTGGTGTCATAAAGAGCTTAGGAATTGCAAGAAAGTGTCTTTTCTATCTGTATCAGTTACCTTCTCCTTGCTGGGACAAAATACCATCAAAATCAGCTTAAGGGAGAAAGAGTTAATTTCAGGTTACAGCTCCAAGTTCCAGTCCATTGTGGGGGGTTGAAGCGGAAGGCTTGGTAGAGGAGCTTGAGGCAGCTGGTCACATTCAGTCCACAGTGAGGAAGCAGAGAGGGAAGAATGCTGGTGAATAGACGGTTATCTCCTTCTCATACAGTCCAGAACCTCAGTCTGTGGAGTGGTGCCTCACACCATTAAAAAAAAAGGTGTGGGGGGGGGGGAGGAACATGATGGAGAGTGAGTTTCAAAGGGGAAAGTGGGTAGAGGGAGGGAATTACCATGGGTTATTGGCTGCAGTTATGGAAGTTGTCAATAAAAAAATAAGTTAAATAAAAATAAATGCATTTAAAAAAGAAAGAAAAAAATCAGTGAAATAGTAAAAATAGTTAAAGTGTATCTTTGCACCTTAAGTAACCTAATTAAGATAATCTGTCACAGGCTAGCCCAGTGGCTAACTGAATCTAAGTGATCCCTCATGGGTGATTCCATCATTTTATATATTTTTATTTATTTGCAAATGTGTGTGAGAGAGAGACAGAGAGAGAGAGAGAGAGAGAGAGGAGTATGGACTTGTGAGGGTCTCTTGCTGTTGCAAACAAACTCCACATGCACGTACTACTTTGAGCATCTGGCTTTACATGAGTACTGGGGAATTGAACCTGGGCCAGTAGGCATTACAAGCAAGTGTCTTTGTTTAAATTTATTTATTTATTTATTTATTTAGAGAGAGAGAGAATGGGCGCACCAGGGCCTCTAGCCACTGCAAATAAACTCCAGATGCATGCGTCACCATGTGCATCTGGCTTACGTGGGACCTGGAGAATTGAACCTGGGTCCTTAGGCTTTGTGGGCATGCGACTTAACCACTAAGCCATCTCTCCAGCCCGCAAGTGTCTTTTAACTGCTGAGCCATTTCCCCAGGGCCCCTCACAAGGGATTCCAGGTCGCGTCAAGCTGAAAACAAACATAAACCGTCACACTGCCCAACCAACGGTACAGGCAGTTGGCAGGTGACATTCCATTTCTCGGAAGGGTCTGTGGGCTCTTTTCCTGCTTAGGTCCTCCAACAGCCGCTTCTGTCTTGGTGAAGGATCTAGAACTCTAGACATGGCCTGATTCCTAGGCAGCCTGAGTGATTTAAGTCTACAACTGGGTTTCATCAATCCTAAAGAATGCGGCGCTTTCAGAAGTGTTGGAACCTTGACATGCTTTGGTGCAAGGTTGCCTGCGACAAAACTTCACTGTTGGGAGAGACTTGGTAAGGTTAGGTGTAGCTGAGAGCCGTCAGTGGTTTGATCCCTCCCTCCCTCTAACCTTTTGTACATGTGTCCCACCTGTCCTTTTTCATTACCAAAGAGGGCTTGCTTGCAATGACAAGGCAGCTGCTGTCGGTGAATGATGAAGAGAGCGGTCAGAAGGTGACAGGAAGTACTAGGGAAGTGGCAAACTGAGTTTCCTTATCTTTCTGACATCTTTGTTTTGCAGAAAGGGAAATCATACAGTGCCAGGGGGTCTAGACCTTGATTCGGTTTTCAAAAGAAGTTGGAAATCAAGACGTGGGATATCCTGATTATTAAAGATTGATAGCCAATTTGAACGTTTAAAAAAATTATGTATATGCTGGAGAGATGGCTCAGTGGTTACGGCGCCTGCCTGTGAAGCCTAAGAATTCTTGTTCAAATCTCTGGGTCCCATGTTTAGCCAGATGCAAAAGTGACACAAGTGCACAATGTGGCACATGTGCATAAGGGGGCGCATGTGTCTGGAGTTAATTCACAGCAGCTGAAAAGGCCCTGGTGTCTGGTGTGCCCATTTTCTCTCTGCCCATTCCTCTCTCTCTCTCTCTGCCTCTCTCAAAAAAAAAAAAAAAAAAAAAAAAAGGAAGAAGAAAGAAAGAAAGAAAGAAAGAAAGAAAGAAAGAAAGAAAGAAAGAAAAAGGTGAGGCAAGTCCAAGGTTGCACATGCCCACTAGGTGGATCAATCCTCTGGAGTTTGATTGCAGTGGCTGAGGCCCTGGTGCACCAGTTCTATCTCTCCTCTCTCTCTCTCTCTGTAAAATAAAAATAAAATAAATTTAAAAAATACTATGCTAGGTTGGAAATATGGCTCAGATCTTAAGACACTTTCCTGCAAAGCCTAATGACCTGAGTTCGATTCCCCACGTAAAGCCAGATGCACATAGAGGCACATGCGTCCGGAGTTCCTTTGCAGCGGCTGGAGGCCCTGTCACACCCATTCTTTCTCTCTTGTTCTTCTTTTTCCAAGGCCTTAAGGTGAAACATTAAATTGTTTACTTGTGAACTCTCTAATTTCTTTTTTTAAAATATATTTTATTTATTTATTTAAGAGAGAGAGAGAGGAGGAGGCAGAGAGAATGGGCATGCCAGAGCCTCCAGCCACTGCAAATGAACTCCAGACACATGCGCCCCCTTGTGCATCTGGCTTATGTGGGTCCTGGGGAATCGAACTGTGGTCCTTAGGCTTTGCAGGCAAATGCTTTAACCGCTAAGCCATTTCCCCAGCCCTCTAATTTCTTAATATAGGCACTTAGAGCTATACATTTCCCTCTCAGGATTGTCTTCATTGTGTCTCAAAGGTTTTGGTATGTAGTATCCTTCGCATGCTTGTTGTTAGTGTATAGGACAGCTACTGATTTCTGTGAGTTTATTTTGTATCCTGCTGTGTTGCTAGTCACTCTCTCTCTACCTGACTCTCTGCTTGCAGATAATAAATACTTTAAAAATACTATGCTAACGCTACAACACTTGTACTGCTGCTATATTCCAAAGTGTAGAAAATGTGTTGGTTATAGTAGAGGGTCGACAGTCTTTCAGTTTATGTTAGACTTATATATGCATACACACACACACACACACACACACATATTACTATATCATATTTTTAAAAAGTTTTATTTATTTACAAATAAATATTTATAGTTAGAACAAGGGAGGAAGAGAGAGAGAGAAAGAGAGAGAGAGAGAGAGAGAGGGCACATCACAGACTGGCCACTGCATGTGTCACCTTGTGCATCTGGCTTACTTATGTGGGTACTGGGAATCAAACCTGGGCTGTTAGGCTTTGCAGGCAAGTGCCTTAACTACTGAGCCATCTCTCCAGCCCCATTCCTGTATTATCTTTAATCTGAGGGGAACATTTCTCTAATGACTTGTAAAGGAGAGTTTATCATCTCTCCATCCCTCTATCTTTGGACTGCTTAGATTACTTGGATTACATAGAATAAATATTGCTGCGGGTTGTTTAAAACATGTTATTACCTGAAGCAAGTCTGTCAGGAGATTTTAGTGTTGTCTTCAGTGGGCTTCTTGTGGGTTTTAGGATTGGCAGCAACAAGCGAGGGATGAGAAGGAAACATAGATTTGTGCTTCCTGGGAGCTGAACTCTTCTGTGCATACTCTTTCAAAAGTAGCGAGATCCTTCTTCATGGAAATACCACCTGTTTCAGCATTTGAGCACCAATGTCACGCTGCCAAGTTGAAAGCAACTTTAGGCAAATTTTAATCAAGCTGGCAGCCCACAGAAGCGGCACATGCATGGTTCATAAAGTTTATCTTTTGTGCTTGAGGAAAAAAAATGGCATTTTACTGATTCTGTGCAAGGAAACCTTTTTAAAGTTTTTTTTAAAAAAAGTTCATTAGTGCTAGAAGAGAAGATATCACAATGTTCAATGCTATTTTTTTTAAATTTATTTTTATTTATTAATTTTTTTTGGAGAGAAACACAGAGAGAGACAGAGAGAGAGAGAAGGGGAGGAAGACAAGAGATGGGCGCTGTGTCTCAGCTGCTGTGAACAAAATCCAGATGTGTGCGCCCCCTTGTGGTCAAGTGCGGCATTGCGCCCTTGGGTCACTTTGCATCTGGCTAAACATGGGATCTGGAGATTGGAACTGCTGGAGATTGGAACCAGCGTTCTTAGGCTTAGGAGGCAGGCGCCTTAACCGCTAAGCCATCTCTCCAGCCCTCAATGCTATTTAATAATAGCATCTAATGTATGGGTTGTTTTTTTGGAGAGAGACAGAGAGAGAGGGAGAGGAAGACAGATAGAGATGGGCACGCCAGCAGTCTCTCAGCTGCTGTGAACAAAATCCAGATGTGTGCGCCCCCTTGTGGTCAAGTGCGGCATTGTGCCCTTGTGTCACTTTGCATCTGGCTAAACGTGGGACCTGGAGATTGGAACCGCTGGAGATTGGAACCAGCATTCTTAGGCTTGGGAGGCAGGCACCTTAACCGCTAAGCCATCTCTCCAGCCCTAATGTATGTTTTTATACTATGTTTTGATAAAAGCAATTTAACAGTTTATCAAGAGCTAGTTCTTCCCCCCGCCCACCACTTTATAAGGGAATTGTGTGAAGGCGTACGTAATCAGTTGGTAGACCAGTGGCAGTAAAGCATGTAGTTTTTCCATTTCAAATTTTCCCCTTTCTGTTCTTTTCCACAGTTACCTTCTGGTAGAACTGGGCTTAGGTAACATGCCAGTGTGACAAGAGTAAGAATTCAAGCAGTAGTTCAGTGGGACATCGTCTTGTGTGGCTTTTCTTGAAAGGCAGGTGTGTGCTCCTCACGTATTGTCCTCAACCGTGAGTGTTGGTACCATAGGCTGGGTCTGTAACTCTGGGATTCTTTCCAAACCCAGGAAGAACCTGTGCTCGCTTACCAGTACACCTAGCTGTCTATCATGACAGCAGAGACATTTGGCAAATATTTGTGTAGCTCTTAAATGACTCTAACTTTCCCACTTCACTCTCACTGGTGACGTCTCACTGGACTTGGGAGAGATTCAAGATCTTACCTTGAACTATGCGGTTCACCTTGGGCTGCCTTGGCCTTCCTCTGTCACTGTGTGTCCAGCTAGCTACGCTGGCCTTCTTCCTCTTCCTGACTGAGGCTAAGCTCTGTGGAGCCACAGATTCTTCTTTGATTTTTCTTATGAGTCTTAAGTTAAAATATGGCCTGCTGGAAGGGCTGGAGAGATGGCTTAGTGGTTAAGGCGCCTGCCTCCTCAGCCTAAGAATGCCAGTTCCAATCTCCAGCAGTTCCAATCTCCAGGTCCCACGTTTAGCCAGATGCAAAGTGATGCAAGGGCACAATGCTGCACTTGACCACAAGGGGGCGCACACATCTGGATTTCATTCGCAGCAGCTGAGAGACTGCTGGTGCGCCCATTTCTGTCTCCCTCTCTGTCTGTCTGTCTCTCTCTAAAAATAAAAAAATAAATAAAATATGGCCTTCTGATAGAGGGCTTCTTTGGTGATCTCACATGTGCCGTAACTGTGTCCCGCCACCTGTTTTATTTTATTTGTATACTTTATTTGAGCCAATATTATTGCCTCTCATTATAACATAAGCCCTGTGAGAGGCGAACTTTGTTATACTTTATGGCTGTATTTTCAGAGTCTAGAATAACATCTGATATGAAGTCAATGCTCCAGAAATATCTTTTGTAGGCTAGAAGTATAGTTCAGTGACACAACATTTGATTCACATTAGGAGAGCCCAGGATTTATTTTTAAAAGGAAAACATATTTGTTGAATTAATTACAGTTTGTTCCAACGGAGTGTTTTTGTCTACAGTGTATTTTACTCTTGATTGGAATATGATTTTTTAAAAATTATTTCTCAGGAATGATGGGAAACAGTGTTACAGAACAGGGTAGTGGTGAAATAGAAAATATGGGGCTGGTGGAATAAGCTACATGATTTGAGCAGTAAATTGCAAACAGGGCATTAAAACAAAAAAGAAAGTCAAGCTCTAACATAACGTCACTGTGCATGGTTATATAAATTATATGCATTTGAAGCCCTGCCTTCATAATTCTCATAAGGAAAGAAAGGCTGGTGGCAGTCCTAACAGTTTATTAAATAAACATAGTGGATGTCAAGTTTGCTTTGGGACTGTCTACCTGGCTGATAAATACTTTTCTAGTAGAAGGAGAGGAAAACACGCATTTATAAAAGCGACCAATGAGCCAGCCTGTCTCATCGGTTTTCAAAGAGGAGCCTTCCCGTATGCTGAGAAGTGTTCTGATGATTCATCTTTATTCATGAACGGCTCTCCGGGGAACAAGGTCAACAGAATTCATCTTTTAAACATCAACTAGAAGTAAAATAATATTTCTTATGTGTGTCTCAAGCCACACTTGGACAGGGGGTGTTCTGCAGAGCCCATATGGTGTCGACTGCTGTAGTCAACAATCTATGGAGGGCTAAGCCTCATCAATTGTCATGTTAATCGTTGCCACATGGGAGGAAAATGTGAGATTCTGCTAATGCCACCTACTGACCGAAACTGTGACGTCTTTGTCAGGGCAGCTGGAAATTCTCAGGCTTCCGCACGATGATGGATTCACCTGACCTTCCACTCATCTCGAGACCTGAAGTGAAAGGAAACAAAATAGGTTTCCGTCAACACTAGGCCACACTTGCAGATCACACACAGGGAATATAGTTCTTAAGGCAATTTTGATTTATTTCACATCTCTTGACCAGAGAGATCTAAATGTAATCTTAGTAAGAATGTGCAGTACATTTCTTGTGAGATATAAATTATTTCCCCCCCCCCCCCTATATTCCTAGCACTGATTTCCATCATGTGTAGGAGCAGGATTTTAAATTCTTATAAAATTAATAAGCAGGTTAGATCTGGGTATTATATTACCTGGTCTTGTTGCTAATCTAATTTCAGAAATGGAACATCAGCCATGCTTTTTTTTTTCTAAAATATTTTATTTTATTTATTTGTTTCCAAGTAGGGGAGAGAGAGAGAGAGGGAGGGAGAGAAAGAGAGAAAGGGATAGAAAATGAATAAGAATGAGAATGGGTGTACCAGGGCTTCTAACCACTGCAGATGAACTCCAGATACATGTACCATTTTGTGCATCTGGCTCTACATGAGTACTGGGGTCTTGAACCCAGGTTGTTAGAGGCTTTGCAGGCAAGTATCTTAACCACTGAGCTGTATCTTCAGCCCCTATGCCTTTTTTTTTTTCTGGAGAGAGACAGAGAGAGACAGAGAGAGAGGAAGACAGACAGAGATGGGCGCACCAGCAGTCTCTGAGCTGCTGCAAATGTAATCCAGATGCGCGCCCCCTTCTGGTCAAGTGCGGCATTGCGCCCTTGCGTCACTTTGCATCTGGCTAAACGTGGGAGCTTGGAACCACTGGAGATAGGAACCAGCGTTCTTAGGCCTAGGAGGCAGGCGCCTTAACCGCTGAGCCATCTCTCCAGCCCTGCCTTGCTTTTTAGATGACTTTTGAAAATTATTTTCCCCAGTCTGTCTTCTTTTTTTCATAGCACTGTATTGCGTGGGCTATATTCTGGGAAATCAGCCTGGAATGCAATATTTGCTATTTTTTTCTTTACATATATGTCATATCTCAGACTTCCCAATACATATGCTGTCATTTAAGCCTTTAAGAAGGAAGCCAACTGAAGGTAGAAGTTACCTCTTATTTCTTAGATTCCCCCAAAGTATGTGCCCAAGTGAAATCTTGTTTTTAGGAGAGAGAGGGAGAGAGAGAGAGAGAATGGGTACGCCAGCAGTTTTTCAGCCTCTGTGAACAAATTCCAGATGTGTGCGCCCCCTTGTGGTCAAGTGCAGCATTGCGTCTTTGCATCACTTTGCACCTAGCTAAATGTGGGACCTGGAGAATTGAACAGGCTTCTTAGGCTTAGTAGGCAGGTGCCTTAACCCCCAAGCCATCTCTCCAGCCCCCAAGTGAAATCTTTTGATTGGTGGCTTAGATGAGTAAATTGATGAAGCCTGAATCAAGACACTAAAAAAGAATGTACAAAATCCTATTTGAAGCCAGGCGTGGTGGCACATGCCTTTAATCCCAGCACTCGGGAGGCTGAGGTAGGAGGATTGCTGTCAGTGTAAGGCCACCCTGAGACTACATAGTGAGTTCCAGGTCAGCCTAGGCTAGAGTGAAAAACCCTACCTCAAAATCCTATGCCTCCCCCCCCAAATCCTATTTGTCTATATCCTATAGTGAGGTTATCTACATATCACATATTATACCATCACACGTATCGTATTTGCTAGTATTTGCCTGCAGTTATTTCTTGCTTAATTTAATGTATCACACAATGTTCACAGATAGTATTACCTATAATATCTTAAAACTGAATGAAACCTGATATTAAATAACAAACAAGATTAACTCCTCCATTTTGGTACCAAGATGGTTTGGTGTTTTAAAAAAATTACTTTGTTTATTTTTATTTATTTATTTATTTGAGAGTAACAGAGAGAGAGAGAGAGAGAGAGAGAGAGAGAGAGAGAGAGAGAGAGGCAGATAGAGGAGAGAGAATGGGTGCTCCAGGGCCTCAGCCACTGCAAACGAACTCCAGATGCATGTGCCACCTTGTGCATCTGGCTTATGTGGGTCCCGGGGAAATCGAGCCTTGAACCAGGGTCCTTAGGTTTCACAGGCAAGCGCTTAACTGCTAATCCATCTCTCCAGGCCCAACTTGGTGTTTTTTAAATATTTTAAAGAGAGAGAGAGAATGAATATGGGTGTTCCAGGGCTTCTAGCCACTGCAAACAAACTTCAAATGCATGCGCCACATGCATCTGACTTATGTGGGTCCTGGGGAATCAAACCTGTGTCTTTGGGCTTCACAGGCAAGTGCCTGAACTGCTAAGGCATCTCTCCAGCCCTGCTTTGGTATTTTGTTTGGGTAAATCATGTGGCTAGAGGATGGCTCGTTGCCTTGGCTTGGCAACTCTGGGTTTCCATGGGGACATGGGTTGGGAAAGACAGATGGCTGCCATGCCAAGAGCAGCATGGCAAGAGCAGCACTTGGAGCCCCCGAGGAATACTGTATCTGAGTTACAAATTTCCTTCGATTAACATAGCGCCATAATATGTCTGATGTAGCCAGCCAACACAAGATCTTTTATCAATGCCTTTGCCAGCTACCCGTGATGGCGGCAGATGCAACAGCCAAATACAGTGATTAAAAAAAAAAGATTAGAGAAGTAAAAAGCACAAAAGGCTAAAGAAAATAGTATTTATTGTTTTTGCTTGATTTTTTTTTTTGAGAGAGAGGGAATTGGTAGGCCTCAGCCACTGCAATCGAACGGCAGACGCTTGCGCCACCTAGTGGGATATGTGTGACCTTGCGCTTGCCTCACCTCTGTGCATCTGGCTCTCGTGGGACCTGGAGAGTCGAACACGGGTCCTTAGGCTTGCAGGCAAGCGCCTTCACTGCTAAGCCATCTCCCAAGTCCCTTTTGCTTTTTTTCCCCTCACTTCTGTGACTCACCCATTTTCTTTGTAATTGGGTGGCTACTCTTACTATTCTGGGACGCTCACTCCCACCCATGCAAGTTGCTGTGAGGTGGACAGGGGAGTACCTCACTGCACCAGAGGGGGGATGTGTGTAGGAGCTATGGGCCACGCTGCTTGGGTTTCACCCCTACTTGATGACATCCTAGAGAAGCCCTCACTTCCCTAGGAATGTGATCTCTAAAGGAGACAGAAGTGGTAAATGCTATCTCCTAGGGTTAGTGTGAAGATCAACTCAGATTCTGTATATATTATGTATGTGTGGGCGTGTGTGTGTATACACACACACAATACTGCAAATAAGTGGTAAATGGGCAAGGGAACTGTGTATGATTGGCCATCAAATTATCAGTATGTGAGGGTGTGTTAAGAACACTAAATGAAGAAAAATCTACTTATTATTCCATTGCTACTGGTACTATGGATGCTATCACCAAGGAAAGGGAAAGTGTTTTTGTACATGCCATGTTGCAGTCAGGTTCGCATTGCTGGCAGAAATCACCTGACCAGGAGCAGCTTGTGGGGAAAAAAGGTTGATTTTGGCTTCTAGGCTCGAGGAGAAGCTCCATGATTGCAGGTAAAATGATGGCATGAGCAGAGAGGGTGGACGTCACCCCCTGGCCAACATAAGGTGGTCATTAGCAACAGGAGAGTGTGCCGAACACTGGTTATAACACCCATAAGGTCACCCGGAATAATACACTGCCTCCAGGAGGCTTTAATTCCCAAACCTCCATCCCCTGGGAACCTTGCATTCAGAACACCCAAGTTTATGGGGGACACATGAATCAAACCACTACATTTCGCCCCTGGAAACCATGCATGATGTTAAATACAATGCATTCAGTCCAACTTTAAAAGTCCCCATAGTTTTTATATATCCTAGTGATGTTAAAACATCCCCATAGTCCAAGGCCTTTTAACTGAGACATAATACCAAAAAAAAACAAAACCCTGCACCCCCCAAATCATAATGGCACGGAATAAACATTCACACTACAAAAGATGGCACTGGGCATAGTAAAGAAATATTCAGCCAATACAAGATTTAAAATAACCAGGGCAAACATCAAACTCTGTAGCTCTAAGTCCAATAACTCTAGCCAGTGACAAATCTCCAAGTCTGATAATTCTAACCAGCAACAATTCTCTGGAGTTCCAATTCCCACCCCCCCTCCAGCTAGGCTACTTACAGTCCTGGAAAACTTCATCTGGGGCCAGCAGCTCCTTACCAGCCATCTCATGGTCCAGGCATCTCCACTGGGTCTCCACTGCCACCCACGGATCATCCTCATGGCTCCATCCATCAGGTCTCCATGCAGGCATCCAGCAAACCTGCTTCACACTGCCCATGGCTGTTTCCAAAACACAAGACCGCATTGCAAACTCAATGACCCTCTCTTTCCTGCATTTCTTATACTCCACAATACCAGGTGGGGTGCCAATTTGTTAATCCAGGGGCAATCAAGCAGACTTTGAAGAACTGGACACTCCTTCAGCACTCAGGCCCCTTCAAAAGAATTATTGCCCCAGTGCAGGTCAGCTGGCCCAATCTCAAAGGTTGTAATCTCGCAATTGCAGCTGAATGGGCAGAAGTTCACCCAAAGATTTCATTTTCTCTGTGCTATATCCCTCTGCTCACACCAGTCTGTTTCTTTTTTTTCCTTTTTTTATTCATAACTTCTATACTTACATACAAAAAACGTATGATATTTCCCTCCCCTCCCGCCATTCCCCTTTTCTATGTAAAGCAACCCTGCACAACTTCTCAGGACACAGGCATAACAGCAGCCTCTCACACAAACTGCTTCTTGTCCAGTCCAGGCAAAGCTCTTTCTCACCCTCACAAGCCAATCCTCACAGTCCATAGTTCTCACTGCATTCAGGTCTTTCAACTCTGGCCAGAACAGTCCATCAAGCTGAACTTAGAGCATTGCAAGGCATCTCTTAGGACAACGTTTCAAATCCTTCTACATTCCTCTTGAAAATCAGCTCCAAAAGGCCAAAGCCACACAGTCTGGTGTCTAGCAGCAAATGACACCGCTCCTCAGTACCACATTACTGTTGCAGTCAGGTTCGCATTGCTGGCAGAATTCACCCAACCAAGAGAAGCTTGTGGGGACATAAGGTTTATTTTGACTTATAGGCTCAAGGGGAATCTCCATGATGGCAGGGGGAAACGATGGCATGAGCAGAGGGTGGACATCACCCCCTGGCCAACATAAGGTTGGACAGTAGCAACAGGAGAGTGTGCCAAATACTGGCAAGTGGAAACTGGCTATAACACCCATAAGCCCGCCCCCAACAATACACTGCCTCCAGGAGGCTTTAATTTCCAAACCTCCATCAGCTGGGAACCTAGCATTCAGAACATCCAAGTTTATGGAGGACACCTGAATCAAACCACCACATGCCACAAATCCTACTTCAGCTATAAAGTGAAAAATGTAGTCCAAAGGGCTGCAGAGGTGGCTTAGTGGTTAAGGTGCATGCCTGCAAAGCCTAAGTACCCTGGTTCGATTCTCAAGGTCCCACTTAAGCCAGATGTACATGGTGGCACATGCATCTGGAGTTCGTCTGCAGTGGCTAGAGGCCCTGGAGCACCCATTCTCACACACACTCTCTCTCCCTCTCTCTGTATCAAATAAATAAATAAAAATTAAAAAAAAAATTATCCAAAGCTTTTAGTTTCCAGTGTTGAACTTATCAGCTGTTTCCATTCTCATCTCAGCACTGCTGAGAGGCAGCAAAAGTCAAGAGTCAGAATTCTAGCAAAAACTTCAAGTTGGATGGCACATAAAAATTTTGGTCTTTGAATTGTAATTGGCTTGGCATAAAAAAAATATAAGAAATCAGGTTTTAGTCCCAGGATGGTATAATTTTTTAATGATTTGAAATTGCAGCTAACAGCAAGTTGAATATAAAGATTAGTGAGTAGGAAAGGAAGGCGTGGCATGGATTATTCATAATAGTTGATAAAAGAGCGGTAGTGAAAAAATTATTATTATTATTATTATTATTTTACAAAGGCAATCCAGGAAAATAAGCCAGGCAATTTAAGATGAATTCACTGCACAGTATGAGTCTGCATTCATAAATATAATGAAATTTAAATAACTATTTAACCGCAGAGGCCCATGTAGGGAGCCCACCAAAACAAACCGTGGCTCTGTGGGGTACGGGCATGAGGAAGTTCCATTCTTAGGACCCCATCTAACCTGTGGGACAGCTTCCCTGCCTCTGATTACAGTTCTTCCCTTCTTATTGTCTTT
>PVKW010035297.1:0-21812 GCA_004027895.1 Orientallactaga bullata | reverse complement strand
CTCTCTTCCTACCTCTCCTCTCTATACTCACTTCCTCTATATTATCTATCTTTTTCTTCCCTCACCTTTCTAGGTGCAGACTTGAAACTCCCAGTGCCAGCACGGGGTTAAACTCCACAATGAGCTCTTGATCCAAGACACCTACAAGGTTAACGCGTCCCCCCCAAAAAAGACAGACTTCTGTCAGAGTTCTTGGTGACCCACCAAAGGTTAATGGTAAGATCCTACTGTCGAAGATAGCATACGTGTGTGAGAACAAACACAGAGAGACCTGGCCAGAACCTGGAAGAAGGTCAGTCCCCAGACAGTTAGCTAGTCTAGTACCAGAGGGTGCTACATGAGCAACTGGGGGAAAATGTCCAACATTGGTCCAAACAACTTGCAGTCTAAGATACCCAGCAGGAAACAACTTGACGTAATGCTCATACAAGTGCAGTTGTGGCAAACAGCCATGGTGAGTAACCAACTGCTCTTGTTTTGGCTAACAGATCCACTCAGTGGAATGCAACTCATTGCTGGAACTGGGAAACAAGTCAAAACCAGGTACAAAAATAAGCTCAGTCTCCAAGAGCAAGATACCACCAAATGTGGGCTAGAAGAGAGCCAACGCATACAATATTCCCTCCAAAACATACATGGTCATCCCTTCTACCTAGTACTAACTTTTCTCTCCGTTGGAGAATTTGCTTATCTTTTTTTCAGGTGGACAACGAACCTGAAGGGATGATCAGCTAACCACACCTCACCAGTGCCCCAGCTGAAACCTTAGAACAACGCAGGGGAAAGGCAAAAGTTCAGCGTTCATGGCGATCACGACACCAGAAAAAGTCTGAAGGAGATAAACACAGAGAACATCCAACTCCAACTAAGCCAGATATCCAGAGACACAGAGGCTCCCAAAACCTCATCACTGAAACAGAACTAAAATGACCCCAAAGTGGCTCAGGGAAACTCACGGAAGAGGGGGCGGAAAGATTGTTGGAGTCACAAGTTGGGCCATTATGCACAGAGACTGGGGCCTACACCCCAGAACTCTTGACTAACCTCACAATGCACAACCCACATTCTCCATTGATAAGTGTCTCTTTGAAAGTGGGAGGACAGGGAGGAGGACAATGGAACCAATACTATTAATGTAAAATCAGAATAATATAAATTAAAAAAAATAAATTTAAAAAAAAAAAGAAAAAAAGGAAAAAAAATGTACAACTTAGTAGATTCACCTCAATTCTAAAGTAGTTTCTTTAGAAAACAAACATGTTCATTGCCAGCACTATACTGTGACAAGTAGCTAGTTCTGCTATTGGAATGAGTTGCTTTCCTATGAAGAAGGTTGAGTGTAGGAAGTTCAAACTTTCCTACTTTGTGTAATCTAAGAAGATGTACAACTTAGTAGTTTCTGCTCAATTCTAAAGTAGTTTGTTTAGAAAACAATCATCTTCATTACTGAAGACTGTAGTGTGTGAAATAACCAAGTTCTGCTCTCAGAATGATTTGCTTTCCTATGAAGAGGGTTGAGTGCTGCACGTTCAAACTTTCCTAGTTTGTGGAATCTAAAAACGTTTACAACTTAGTAGATTCGCCTCACGTATAACTTAGTTCGTTTAGAAAACAAACATGTTCATTACAGATCACTGTACTGTGTGAAGTAAGTTAGATCTGCTCTTGGAATGAGTTGCTTTCCCACAAAGAAGTGTGAGTGCAGCAAGTTCAAACTTTCCTAGTTTGTGTCATCTAAGATGTAAAACTTAGTAGATTCGCTTCATTTCTAAAGTAGGTCGTTTAGAGAACAAACATCTTCATTGCCGGACACTATACTCTGTTAAATAAGCTAGTTCTATTCTCGGAATGAGTTGTGTTCCTACGAAGAGGGTTGAGTGCAGCAAGTTCAAACTTTCCTTGTTTGTGTAATATAACAACATGTACATCTTAGTAGATTCAGCTCATTTCTAACGTAGTTTGTTTAGAAAACAAAATGTTCATTGCTGAACACTGTACTGTGTGAAGTAAGTTAGTTCTGCTCTTGGAATGAGTTGCTTTCCCTCGAAGAAGGTTGAGTGCAGCAAGATCAAACTTTCCTTGTGTGTGTCATCTAACAAGATGTACAACTTAGTAAATTCTCCTCATTTCTAAAGTAGTTTGTTTAGAAAACAAACATCTTCATTGCTGAACACTTTACTGTCTGAAATAAGCTAGTTCTGCTCCCGGAATGACTTGCTTTCTTACGAAGAGTATTCAGTGCAGCAAGATCAAACTTTCCTTGATTGTGTAATCTAACAAGATATACAACTTAGTAGTTTCACCTCAATTCTAAAGTAGTTTGTTTAGAAAACAAACATCTTCATTACCAAACACTGTACTGTGTGAAATAGGCTAGTTCTTCTCTCGGAAAGAGTTGCTTTCCTAGGAAGAGCGTTGAGTGCAGCAAGATCAAACTTTCTTTGTCTGTGTAATCTAACAATATATACGACTTAGCAGTGTTGCTTCATTTCTAACGTAGTTTCATTAGAAAATAAACATGTTCATTGCTGAACATGGTACTCTGTCAAGCCAGTTAGTTCTGCTCTTGGAATGAGTTTCTTTCCCACGAAGAAGGTTGAGTGCAGCAAGTTCACTCTTTCCTAGTTGGTGTCCTCTAACAAGATATACAATGTAGTAGATTCTCCTCATTTCTAAAGTAGTTTGTTTCGAAAACATACATCTTCATTGCCGAACACTGTACTGTGTTAAATAAGCTTGTTCTGTTCTCGGAATGAGTTGATTCCCTACGAAGTGATTTGAGTGGAACAAGTTCAATCTTTCCTTGTTTGTGTAATCTAACAAGATGTACAACTTAGTACATTCATCTCATTTCTAATTTAGTTTGTTTAGAAAACAAACATGTTCATTGCCGAACACTGTACTGTGTGAAGTAAGCTGGTTCTGCTCTTGGAATGTGTTGTTTTCCTACGAAGAAAGTTGAGTGCAGCAAGTCAGACTTTCCTAGTTTGTGTCATCTAACAAGATGTACAACTGAGTAGATTCGCCTGAATTCTAAAGTAGTTTGTTGAGAAAACAAGCATGTTCATTGCTGAACAGTGTATGTTTTGAAATAAGCTAGTTCTGTTTTCGGAATGAGTTGCTTTCCTACGAAGAGGGTTGAGTGCAGCAAGTTCAAACTTTCAAAGTTTGTGTAATCTAACAAGATGTACAACTTAGTGGATTCACTTCATTTCAAATGTAGTTTCTATATTAAAGAAACATCTTCATTCCCGAACAATGTAGTGTGTGAAGTAAGCTAGTTCTGACCTTGGAATGAGTTGCTTTCCTACGAAGAAGGTTGAGTGCAGCGAGTACAGACTTTCCTCATTTGTGCCATCTAACAAGATGTACAGCTAAGTAGATTCGACTCATTTATAAAGTAGTTTGTTTAGAAAACAAACATCATCATTGCCGAACACTGTACTGTGTGCAATAAGCTAGTTCTGTCCACGGAATGAGCTGCTTTGCTATCAAGAGGTTTCAGTACAGCAAGATCAAGCTTTCCTAGTTTGTGTCATGTAACAAGATGTACAACTTAGTAGATTAGCCTCATCTTAAGTAGTTTGTTTAGAAAACGAATATCTTCATTCCCGAATATGGTACTGTGTGAAGTAAGCTAGTTATGCAATTGAAATGAGTTGCTTTCCCAAGAAGAAGGTTCAGTTCAGCAAGTTCAAACTTTCCTTGTTTGTGTAATCTAACAAGGTGTACACCTTAGTAGATTCACCTAATTTCTAATGTAGTTTGTTTAAAAAAAAAAAAAACATGTTCATTTCCAAACACTGTACTACTGTCTGAAGTAAGCTATTTCTGGTCTTGGAATGAGTTGCTTTCCAACGAAGAAGGTTGAGTGGAGCAAGTTCAAACTTTCCTAGTTTGTGTCATCTAACAAGATGTACAACTTAGTAGATACATTTCATTTCTAATGTCGTTTGTATAGAAAAGAAACATCTTCATTCCAGAACACTGTACTGTGTGAAGTAAGCTAGTTCTGTTCTTGGATTGAGTAGCTTTCCCACGAAGAAGGTTGAGTGCAGCAAGTTCCGACTTTCCTAGTTTGTGTCATCTAACAAGATATACAACTTTGTAGATTCGCCTCAATTCTAAAGTAGTTTGTTTAGAAAACAAACATGTTTATTGCCGAACACTGTACTGTGTGAAGTAATCTAGTTCTGCTCTGGAATGAGTTGCTGTCCTATGAAGAAGGTTGAGTGCAGGAAGTTCAGACTCATTTCTAACGAGGTTATTTACAGAACAAACATGTTGATTTCCAAACCCTGTACTTACTATGTAAGTAAGCTAGTTCTGCTCTTTGAATGAGTTGCTTTCCCACGAAGAAGGTTGAGTGCAGCAAGTTCAAACTTTCCTTGTTTGTGTAACCTAAGAAGATGTACAACTTAGTAGATTCGCCTCACTTCTAACATAGTTTGTTTAGAAAACAAACATGTTCATTGCCAAACACCGTACTGTGTGAAGTAAGCTAGTTCTGCTCTTGGCATGAGTTGCTTTCTTACGAGGAAGGTTGAGTGCAGCAAGTTCAGACTTTCCTATTTGTGTCATCTAACACGATGTACAACTTAGTAGATTCTCCTCAATTCTAAAGTAGTTTGTTTAGAAAACAAACATGTTCATTGCCGAACACTGTGTTTTGTTAAATAAGCTAGTTCTGTTTTTGGAATGAGTTGCATTCCTACGAAGAGGGTTGAGTGCAGCAAGTTCAAACTTTCCTTATTTGTGTAACATAACAAGATATACAACTTAGTACATTCATTTCATTTCAAATGTAGTTTCTGTAGAAAGAAACATCTTCAATCCCAAACACTGTACTGTGTGAAGTAAGCTAGTTCTGCTCTTGGAATGAGTTGCTTTCCTACGAAGAAGGTTGAGTGCAGCACGTTCAGACTTTCTTAGTTTGTGTAATCTAAGAAGATGTACCACTAAGTATATTCACCTCATTTCTAAAGTAGTTTGTTTAGAAAACAAACATTGTCATTTCCAAACACTGTACTGTGTGAAATGACCTAGTTCTGTTCACGGAATGAGCTGCTTTGCTACGAAGAGGTTTCAGTGCAGCAAGATCAAACATTCCCAGTTTGTGGCATCTGACAAGATGTACAACTTAGTAGTTTGTCCTCATTTCTAACGTAGTTTGTTTAGAAAACAAACATGTTCATTGCCCAACACTGTACTGTGTGAAGTAAGCTAGTTCGGCAATTGGAATGACTTGGTTTCCTACGACGAATTTTGAGTGCACCAAGTCCAAACTTTCCTAGTTAGTTTCATCTAACAAAATGTACAACTTAGTAGATTCGCTTCATTTCTACAGTAGTTTGTTTAGAAAACAAACATCTTCATTGCCGAACACTGTACTGTTTTAAATAAACTTGTTCTGTTCTCGGAATGAGTTGCTTCCCTATGAAGTGATTTGAGTGGAACAAGTTCTATCTTTACTTGTTTGTGTAATCTAACAAGATGTACAACTTAGTACATTTGTCTCATTTCTAACAGAGTTTGTTTAGAAAACAAACATGTTCTTTGCCGAACACTGTACTGTGTGAAGTATGCTAGTTCTGTTCTTGGAATGAGTTGCTTTCCCACGAAGAAGGTTGAGTGCACTAAGTTCAGACTTTCCTAGTTAGTGTCATCTAAAAAGATGTACAACTTAGTAGATTAGCCTCACTTCAAACGTAGTTTGTTTAGAAAACAAACATCTTCATTGCTGACCACTCTACTGTGTTCAATAAGCTAGTTCGGTTCTCGGAATGAGTTGCTTTCCTGCGAAGTGGGTTGAGTGCAGCAAGATCAAACTTTTCTTTTTTGTGTAATCTAACAAGATGTACAATTTAGTAGAGTCGCCTCACTTTTAATGTAGTTTGTTTAGAACACAAATATGTTCATTGCTGAACACTTTACTGTGTGAAGTAAGCTAGTTCTGCTATTGGAATCAATTGCTTTCCCACGAAGAAGGTTGAGTGTAGCAAGTTCAAACTTTCCTTCTTTGTGTAATCTAACAAGATGCACACCTTAGTAGATTCGCCTCATTTTTGATGTAGTTTGTTTAGAAAGCAAACATGTTCATTGTCGAACACTGTGCTGTGTGAAATAAGTTAGTTCTCCTCTTCGAAAGAGTTGCATTCCCACGAAGAAGGTTGAGCGCTGCAAGTCCAAACGTTACTAGATTGTTTCATCTCACAAGATGCACACCTTAGTAGATTTGCTTCGTTTCTAAAGTAGTTTGTTTAGAAAACAAACATCTTTATTGCCGAACACTGTACTGTGTTAAATAAGCTAGTTCTGTTCTCGGGATGAGTTGCTTTCCTACGAAGAGGGTTGAGAGCAGGAAGTTCAAACGTTCCTCATTTGTGTAATCTAACAAGATGTACAACCTAGTAGATTCATTTCATTGCTAATGTCATTTGTATAGAAAAGAAGCATCTTCATCCTGAACACTGGACTGTGTGAAGTAAGCTAGTTCTGCTCTTGGAATGAGTAGTTTTACCACAAAGAAGGTTGATTGCAGCAAGTTCAGACTTTCCTAGTTTGTGTCATCTAACAAGTTGTACAACTTAGTAAATTCGCCTCACTTCTAAGTTAGTTTGTTTAGAAAACAAACATATTCATTACAGAACACTGTACTGTGTGAAGTAAGCTATTTATGCTATTGGAATGAGTTTCTTTCCTAAGAAGAAGGTTGAGTGCAGCAAGTTCAGACTTTCCAGGTTTGTGTCATCTAACAAGATGTACGACTTAGTAGATTTGCCTCAATTCTAAAGTAATATGTTTAGAAAACAAACATGTTCATTGCCGAACTCTGTACTTTGTTAAATAAGCTACTTCTGTTTTAGGAATGAGTTGCCTTCCTACAAAGAAGGTTGAGTGCAGCAAGTTCAGACTTTCCTAGTTTGTGTCATCTAACAAGATGTACAACTTAGTAGATTCATTAAATTTCTAATGTTGTTTCTATAGAAAAGAAACATCTTCATTCCCGAACACTGTACTGTCTGAAGTAAGTTATTTCTGCTCTTGGAATGAGTTGCTATCCCACGAAGGAGGTTGAGTGCAGGTAGTTCAAACTTTCCTAGTTTGTGTCATCTAACAATGTGTACAACTTAGTAGATTCTCTTCATTTCTAAACTAGTATGTTTAGAAAACAAACATCTCCATTGCTGAACACTGTACTTTGTTAAATAAGCTAGTTCTGTTCTCAGAATCCTTTGCTTTCCTACAAAGAGTGTTGAGTGCAGCAAGTTCAAACTTTCCTACTTTCTGTCATCTAACAATATGTACAACTGAGTGTATTCGCTTCATTTCTAAAGTAGTTTGGTAAGAAAACAACCATCTTCATTGCCGAACACTGTACTGTGTTAAATAAGCTAGTTCTGTTCTCGGAATGAGTTGAGTTCCTACGAAGTGGGTTGAGTGCAGCGAGATCAAATTTCCTTGTTTGTGTAATCTAACAAGATTTACAACTTAGTAGATTCGCCTCATCTCTAACGTAGTTTCTTTAGAAAACAAACATGTTCATTTCGAACACTGTACTTACTGTGTGAAGTAAGCTAGTTCTGCTCTTGGAATGAGTTGCTTTCCCACGAAGAAGGTTGAGTACAGCAAGATCAAACTTTCCTAGTTTGTGCAAACTAACAAGATGTACAACTTAGTAGATTTGCCTCACTTCTAATATAGTTTGTTTAGAAAACAAACATCTTCACTGCTGAACACTGTACTGTGTGAAGTAAGCTAATTCTGCTCTTGAAAGAATTGCTTTCTTATGAAGAAGGTTGAGTGCAGCAGGTTCAAATTTTCCTATTATTGTCATCTATCAAGATATACAGCTTAGTAGATTCGCTTCATTTCTAAAGTAGTTTGTTTAGAAAACAAACATCTTCATTGCCAAACACTGTACTGTGTGAAATAAACTAGTTCTTTCTTCAGAATGAGTTGCTTTCTGACGAAGCGGGTTGAGTGTAGCAAGTTCAAACTTTCCTGGTTTGTGTAATCTAACAAGATGTATAACTTAGTAGAATCGTCTCAATTCTAACATAGTTTGTTTAGAAAACAAACATGTTCATTGCCAAACACTGTACTGTTTGAAGTAAACTAGTTCTGCTATTGGAATAAGTTGCATTCCCACGAAGAAACTTGAGTACAGAAAGTTCAAACATTCCTAGTTTGTGTCATCTAACAAGATTTACTACTTAGTAGATTCGCTAAATTTCTAAAGTAGTTTGTTTAGAAAACAAACATCTTCATTGCCGAACACTGTACTTTGTTAAATAAGCTAGTTCTGTTCTTGGAATGTGTTGCTTTCCTACGAAGAGTGTTGAGTGCAGCATGTTCAGACATTCCTTGTTTGTGTATTCTAACAAGATGTACAAATTAGTAGATTCGCCTCATTTCTAATATAGTTTTTTTAGAAAACAAACATGTTCATTTCAGAACACTGTACTTTCTGTGTGAAGGAAGCTGGTTCTGCTCTTGGAATGAGTTGCTTTCACACAAAGAAGGTTGAGTGCAGCAAGTTCAAACTTTCTTAGTTTGTGTTATCTCACAAGATGTACAACTTAGTGGATTCCCCTCAATTCTAACGTAGTTTATTTAGAAACCAAACATCTTCATTGCCAAACACTGTACTGTGTGAAGTAAGCTAATTCTGCTTTTGAATGAGTTGCTTTCCTCTGTAGAAGTTTGAGTGCACAGGTTCAAACTTTCCTGCTTTGTGTCATCTACCAAGATGTACAACTTAGTAGATTCCCTTCATTTCTAAATAGTTTGTTTAGAAAACAAACATCTTCATTGCTGAACACTGTACTGAGTTAAATAAGCTGCTTCTGTTCTCAGAATGAGTTGCATTCCTACAAAGTGGGTTGAGTGCAGCAAGATCAAACTTTCCCAGTTTGTGTCTTCTAACAAGACGTACAACTTAGTAGATTCACCTCAGTTCTAAAGTAGTGTGTTTAGAAAACAAATACGTTCACTGCTGAACACTGTATGGTTTGAAGTAAGCTAGTTCTGCTATTGGAATGAGTTGCTTTCCCATGAAGAAGGTTGAGTGCAGCAAGTTTAGACTTTCCTAGTTTTTGTCATCTAACAAGATGTACAACTTAGTAGATTCATTTCATTTTTAATGTCGTTTCTATAGAAAACAAAAATTTTCATTGCCGAACACTGTACTGTGTGAAGGAAGCAAGTTCTGCTCTTCGAATGAGCTGATTTCCCACAAAGAAGGTGCAGTGCAACAAGTTCAACCTTTCCTAGTTTGTGTAATCTGACAAGATGTACAACTTAGTAGTTTCGCCTCAATTCTAAAGTAGTTTGTTTAGAAAACAAGCATCTTCATTAGAGAACACTGTAATGCGTGAAAAAAGCAAGTTCTGCTCTTGGAATGACTTGCTTTCCTACAAACAGGGTTGAGTGCAGCAAATTCAAACTTTCCTAGTTTGTGTAATCAATCCAGATATACAACTTAGTAGTTTTGCCTCATTTCTAATGTAGTTTGTTTAGAAAACAAACATGTTCATTAACGAACACTGTACTGTGTGAAGCAAGCTAGTTCTGTTCTTGGAATGAGTTGCTTTCCTACGAAGAATGTTGAGTGCAGCAAGTTCAAACTTTCCTAGTTTGTCTGATCTAACAAGATGTACCACTTAGAAGATTCATTTCATTTCTAATGTCGTTTCTATAGAAAAAAACATTTTCATTGCCAAATACTGTACTGTGTGAAGTAAGCTAGTTCTGCTCTTGGAATGAGATGATTTCCCACCAAGAAGGTTCAGTGCAGCACGTTCAAACTTTCCTATTTTGTGTCATCTAACAAGATGTACAACTTAGTAGTTTCGCCTCAATTCTAAAGCAGTTTGTTTAGAAAACAAACATCTTCATTACCAAACACTGTACTTTGTGAAATAAGCAAGTTCTGCTCTCCGAATGAGTTGCTTTCCTACGAAGAAGGTTGAGTGCAGCAATTTCAGACTTTCCTAGTTTCTATCATTTAACAAGATGTACAATTAGTAGATTCAGTTCATTTCTAATGTACTTTGGTTAGAAAGCAAACATCCTCATTGCCGAGCACTGTAATGTGTGAAATTAGCTAGTTCTCTTCACGGAATGAGCTGCTTTCCTAGGAAGAGGTTTCAGTGCAGCAAGATCAAACTTTCCTAGTTTATGTCATCTAACAAGATGTACAACTTAGTAGATTCATTTCATTTCTAAAATCGTTTCTATAGAAAAGAAACATCTTCATTCCCGATCACTGTACTGTGTGAACTAAGTTAGTTCTGGTCTTTGAATAAGTTGCTTTCCCACGAAGAATGTTGAGTGCAGCAAGTTCAAACTTTCCTAGTTTGTGTAATAAGAAGATGTGCAACTTAATAGATTCGCCTCACTTCTACAGCAGTTTGTTTAGAAAACAAACATGTTCATTGCCTAACACTGTACTGTGTAAAGTAAGCTAGTTCTGCTCTTGGTTGCTTTCCTATGAAGAAGGTTCAGTGCAGCAAGTTCAGAGTTTCCTAGTTTGTGTCATCTAACAAGATGTAAAACTTAGCACAATCGCCTCAATTCTATAGTAGTTTGTTTAGAAAACAAACATGTTCATTGCTGAACACTGAACTGTGTGAAGTAAGCTAGTTGTGCTCTTGGAATGAGTTGCTTTCCTGCTAAGAAGGTTGAGTGCAGCAAGTTCATACTTTCCTAGTTTGTGTCATCTATCAAGGCATACAACTTAGTAGACTTGCCTCATTTCTTAAGCAGATTGTTTAGAAAACAAACATCTTCATTACCGAACACTATACTGTGTGAAATAAGTTAGTTCTGCTCTCAGAATGAGTTGCTTTCCTACGAAAAAGGTTGAGTGCAGCCATTTCAAACTTTCCCAGTTTTTGTCATCTAATACAATGTTCAACTCAGTAGATTCACTTCATTTCTAAAGTATTTTGTATAGAAAACAAGCATCTTCATTTCCAAACACTGTACTGTGTGAAATAAGCTAGTTCTGTTCTTGGAATGAGTTGTTTTCCTACGAAGTGAGTTGAGTGCAGCAATTTCAAACTTTCCTTGTTTGTGTAATCTAACAAGATGTACAACCTAGAAGATTCGCCTCACTTCTAACGTAGTTTGTTTAGAAAACAAAAATGTTCATTGCCGAACACTGTACTGTGTTAAATAAGCTTGTTCTGGTCTCAGAATGATTTGTTTCCCTACGAAGTGATTTGAGCGTAGCAATTTCAAACTTTCCTAGTTTGTGTAATTTAACAAGATGTGCAACTTAGTATTTTCACCTCAATTCTAAAGTAGTTTGTTTTGAAAACAAACATGTTCATTACCGAACACTGTACTGTGTGAAATAGGCTAGTTCTGCTCTCGGAATGAGTTTCTTTCGTACGAAGTGGGTTGAGTGCAGCAAGTTCAAACTTTCCCAGTTTGTGTAATCTATCAAGGTGTACAACTAAGTAGTTTTGCCTCATTACTCTTTTCGTTTGTTTAGAAAACAAACATGTTCATTGCCGAACACTGTACTGTGTGAAGTGAGCTACTTCTGCTCTTGGAATGAGTTCCTTTCCTACGAAGAAGTTTGAGTGCAGCTAGATCAAACTTTCCTATTTTGTGTCATCTAACAAGATGTGCAACTTAGTAGATTCGTCTCATTTCTAAAGTAGTTTGTTTAGAAAACAAACATCTTCATTCCCGAACACTTTACTGTGTGAAGTAAGCTAGTTCTGCTCTCAGAATGAGTTGCTTCCCTAGGAGGAGGGTTGAGTGCAGCAAGTTTAAACTTTCCTTGTTTGTGAAATCTAGCAAGATGTACAACTTAGTACATTTGCATCATTTTTAACGTAGTTTGTTTAGAAAACAAACATATTCATTTCCGAACACTGTACTTACTGTGTGAAGTAAGCAAGTTCTGCTCTTGGAATCTGTTGCTTTCGAACGAAGAAGGTTGTGTGCAGCAAGTTCAGACTTTTCTAGTTTGTGTCATCTAACAAGATGTACAACTTAGCAGATTCTCCTCAATTCTAAAGCAGTTTGTTTAGAAAACAATCATCTTAATTGCTGAACCCTGTACTATTTTAAATAAGCTAGTTCTGTTCTCAGAATGAGTTCCATTCCTACGAAGAGGGTTGAGTGCAGCAAGTTCAAATTTTCCTAGTTTGTGTAATCTAACAAGATGTACAACTCAGTAGAGTCACCTCATTTGTGACATAGTTTGTTTAGAAAACAATCATCTTAATTGCTGAACACTGTACTATTTTAAATAAGCTAGTTCTGTTCTCAGAATGAGTTCCATTCCTACGAAGAGGGTTGAGTTCAGCAAGTTCAAATTTTCCTAGCTTGTGTAATCTAACAAGATGTACAACTCAGTAGAGTCACCTCATTTGTGACATAGTTTGTTTAGAAAATAAAATGTTCATTTCCGAACACTGTAATTACTGGGTGAAGTAAGCTTGTTCTGCTCTTGGAATGTGTTGCTTTACCACGAAGAATGTTGAGTGCAGCAAGTTCAAATATTCCTAGTTTGTGTAAATTAACAAGATATACAACTTAGTAGATTCGCCTCAATTCTAACATAGTTTGTTTAGAAAACAAACACATTCATTGCCAAACACTGTACTGTGTGAAGTAAGCTAGATCTGCTCTTCGAATGAGCTGCTTTCTTACGAAGAAGGTTGAATGCAGCAAGTTCAGACTTTCCTAGTTTGTGTCATGTAACAGGATGTACAACTTAGTAGATTTGCCTCATTTCTAAAGAAGTTTGTTTAGAAAACAAACATCATCATTCCCGAACTGTGTAATGTTTGAAATGGGTTTGTTGTGTTCAGAGAATGAGCTGCTTTCCTGCGAAGAGGATTCAGTGAGTCAAGATCAAACTTTCCTAGTTTGTGTCATCTAACAAGATGTACAACTTAGTAGATTCGCCTCCTTTCTAACGTAGTATGTTTAGAAAACAAACATCTTCACTCCCGAACACTGTACTGTGTGATGTAAGCTAGTTCTGCTCTTTGGAATGAGTTGATTTCCCTGAAGAAGGTTGAGTGCAGCAAGTTCAAACTTTCCTAGTTCGGGTGATCTAACAAGAAGTACAGCTTAGTAGTTTCCCCTCAATTCTAAAGTAGTTTGTTTAGAAAACAAACATCTTCATTATGGAACACTGTACTGTGGGAAAAAAGCTAGTTCTGCTCTCGGAATGAGTTGCTTTCCTATGAAGAGAGTTGAGTGAAGCAAGTTCAAACTTTCCTAGTTTGTGTAATGTATCAAGATGTACAACTTAGTAGTTTCACCTCAATTCTAAAGTAGTTTCTTTAGAAAACAAACATGTTTATTGCCAAACACTATACTATGTGAAGTAAGCTAGTTCTGCTCTTGGAATGAGTTGCTTTCCTACGAAGAAGCTTAAGTGCAGCAAGTTCAAACTTTCCTAGATTGTGTCATCCAACAATATGTACAACTTAGTAGATTCACTTCAGTTCTAAAGTAGTTTGTTTACAAAACAAACATCTTCATTGCCGAACACTGTACTGTGTGAAATAAGCTAGTTCTGTTCTCGGAAGGAGTTGCTTTCCTACTAAGAGGGTTGAGTGCAGCAAGTTCAAACTTTCCTTGTTTGTGTAATGTAACAAGATGTACAACTTAGTAGATTTGCTTCAGTTCTAAAGTAGGTTGTTTAGAAAACAAACATCTTCATTGCCGAACACTGTAATGTGTAAAATAAACTAGTTTTGTTCTAGGAATGAGTTGATTTCCTATGAAGAGTGTTGAGTGCAGGAAGTTTAAACTTCCCTTGTTTGTGAAATCTAGCAAGATGTTCAACTTAGTACATTCACATCATTTCTAACGTAGTTTATTTAGAAAACAAAAATATTCATTTCCGAACACTGTACTTAGTGTATGAAGTAAGCTAGTTCTGCTCTTTGAATCAGCTGCTTTCCCACGAAGAAGGTTGAGTGCAGCAAGTTCAGACTTTCCTAGTTTGTGTCATCTAACAAGATATACAACTTAGTAGATTCGCCTCAATTCTAAAGTTGTTTGTTTAGAAAACAAACATCTTCTTTGCCGAACACTGTACTGTGTGAAGTAAGCTCGTTCTGCTCTTGCAATGTGTTGCTCTCCTACTAAGAAGGTTGAGTGCAGCAAGTTCAAAGTTTCCTAGTTTGTATCACCTATCAAGGTATACAACTTAGTATATTTGCATCATTTCTGAAGCACATTGTTTAGAAAAAAAACATCTTAATTACCGAACACTGTACTGTGTGAAATAAGCTAGTTCTGCTCTCAGAATGAGTTACTTTCCTACGGAGAAGGTTGAGTGCAGAGAGTTCAAACTTTCCTAGTTTGTGTCATCTAATAAGGTGTCCCACTTAGTAGATTCCCATCATTTCTAAAGTATTTTGTTTGAAAACAAACATCATTGATGAACACTGTTCTATATGAAATAAGCTAGTTCTGTCCTCGGAATGACTTGCTTTCCTACGAAGTGGGTTGAGTGCAGCAAGTTCAAACTTTCCTTGTTTGTTTAATCTAACAAGATATACAACTTAGTAGATTCACCTCACTTCTAATGTAGTATGTTTAGAAAACAAACATATTCATTGCCGAACACAGTACTGTGTGAAATAAGCCAGTTCTGTTCTCGAAATGAGTTGCTTTCCTACAAAGTGGGTTGAGGGTAGAAAGTTCAAACTTTCCCTCATTGTGTAATCTAACAAGTCGTACAACTTAGTAAATTCGCCTCACTTCTAATGTAGTTTGTATAGAAAACAAACGTGTTCATTGCCGAACACTGTACTGTGTGAAGTAACCTAGTTCTGCTCTTGGAATGAGTTCCTTTACCACGAAAAAGGTTGAGTGCAGCAAGTTCAAACTTTCCTAGTTTGTGTAATCTAAGAAGATGTACAACTTAGTAGTTTCACCACAATTCTAAAGTAGTTTGCTCACAAAAAAAAAATCTTCATTACCGAACACTGTACTGTGGGAAATAAGCTAGTTTTGCTCTTGGTATGAGTTGCTTTCCTAGTAAGATGGTTGAGTGCAGCAAGTTCAAACTTTCCTATTTTGTGTAATCTATCAAGATGTACAACTCCAGTCATTTCACCTCATTTCTCAAGTAGTTTGTTTAGAAAACAAAAATGTTTATTGCCGAACACTGTAAGGTGTGTAATAAGGAAGTTCTGCTCTTTGAATGAGTTGCTTTCCTACTAAGATGGTTGAGTGCAGTAAGTTCAAACGTTCCTAGTTTGTGTAATCTAACAAGATGTACAATGTAGTAGATTCATTCCATTTCTAATGTCGTTTCTATAGACAAGAAACATCTTCATTCTCAAACACTGTACTGTGTGAAATAAGCTAGTTCTCCTATTGGAATGAGTTGCTTTCCCACGAAGAATGTTGAGTGCAGCAAGTTCAAACTTTCCTAGATAGTGTCATCTAACAAGATGTACGACTTAGTAGATTTTCTTCATTTCTAAAGTGGTTTGTTTGGAAAACAAACATGTTCATTTCTGAACACAGTACTGTGTTAAATAAGCTAGTTCTTTTCTCAGAATGTGTTGCTTTCCTACAAAGATGGTTGAGTGCAGACAGTTCAAACTTTCCTTGTTTGTGTAATCTAACAAGATGTACAACTTAGTAGATGCGCCTCATTTCTAATGTAGTTTTTTTAGAAAACAAACATGTTCATTTCTGAACACTGTACTTACTTTGTGAAGTAAGCTAGTTCTTCTCTTGGAATGAGTTGCTTTCCTACGAAGAAGGTTGACTGCAGCAAGTTCAGACTTTCCTAGTTTGTTTCATCTAACATGTACAACTTAGTACATCCGCCTCAATTCTACAGTAACTTGTTTAGAAAACAAATATGTTCATTGCAAAAACACTGTACTGTGTGAAGTAAGCTAGTTCTGCTCTTTGAATGAGTTTCTTACCTGTAAAGAAGGTTGAGTGCAGCAAGCTCAATAGTTTCTAATTTCTATCATCTAACAAGATGTGCAACTTAGTAAATTCACCTCAAATCTAAATTAGTTTGTTTAGAAAACAAACATGTTCATTGCCAAACACTCTACTGTGTGAAGTAAGCTAGTTCTGTTCTTGAATTGAGTTGCTTTCCTACGAAGAAAGTTGAGTGCAGGAAGTTCAAACTTTCCTAGTTTGTGTCATCTAACAAGATGTACAACTTAGTAGAGTCACTTAATTTCTAAAGTACTTTGTGTAGAAAACAAACATCTTCATTGCCGAACACTGTACTGTGTGAAGTAAGCTAGTTCTGCTCTTGGAATGAGTTGCTTTCCTACGAAGAATGTTGAGTGCAGCAAGATCAAACTTTCCTTGTTTGTGTAATCTAATGAGATGTACAACTTAGTACATTCACCTCACTTCTAACATAGTTTGTTTAGAAACCAAATATGTTCATTGCCAAACACTGTACTGTGTGAAGTAAGCTAGTTGTGCTATTGGAATGAGTTGCTTTCCCACTAAGAAGGTTGAGTGCAGCAAGTTCAACTTTTCCTAGTTTGTGTCATGTAACAAGATGTCCAACTTAGTACATTCGCTTCCTTTTAAAATTACTTTGTTTATAAAAGAAACATCTTCATTGCCGAACACTGTACTGTGTTAAATTGGATAGTTCTGTTCTCAGAATGAGTTGCTTTCCTATGAAGTGGGTTGAGTGCACCAAGAACAAACTTTCCTTGTTTGTGTAATCTAACAAGAATGTGCATCTTAGTATACTTGCCTCACTTCTAACGTAGTTTGTTTAGAATACAAATATGTTCATTGCCGAACACTGTACTGTATGAAGTAAGATAGTTCTGCTATTGGAATGAGTTGCTTTCCTATGAAAAAGGTTGAGTGCAGCAAGTTGAAATTTTCCTAGTTTGTGTCATGTCAATTCCAAAGTAGTTTGTTTAGAAAACATGGTAGTGTGTGAAATAAGCTAGTTCTGCTCTCGGAATGAGTTGCTTTCCTACGAAGAAGGTTGAGTGCTACAAGTTCAAACTTTCCTAGTTTGTCTCATCTAACAAGATGTACAACTTAGCAGATTTGCTTCATTTCTAAAGTAGTTTGTTTGGAAAACAAACATCTTCATTGCCTAACACAGTACTGTATTAAATAAGCTAGTTCTGTTCTCGGAATGAGTTGCTTTCTTACAAAGGGGGTTGAGTGCAGACAGTTCAAACATTCCTTGTTTATGTAATCTAACAAGATGTACAACTTAGTAGATTCGCCTGATTTCTACCATAGTTTGTTTAGAAAACAAACATGTTCGTTGCCAAACACTGTACTGTGTGAAGTAAGCTAGTTCTGCTCTTGGAATGAGTTGCTTTCCTACGAAGAAGGTTGAGTGCAGCAAGTTCAGACTTTCCTAGTTTGTGTCGTCTAACAAGATGTACAACTTAGTAGACTCGCCTCCTTTCTAATGTACTTTGTTTAGAAAACAAACATCTTCATTCCTGAACACTGTACTGTGTGAAGTAAGCTAGTTCTGCGCTTGGAATGAATTGCTTTCCACAAAGAAGGTTGCGTGCAGCAAGTTCAGACTTTCCTAGTTTGTGTAATCTAAGAAGATTAACAACTTAGTAGATTCGGCTCATTTCTAAAGTAGTTTGTTTAGAAAATAAACATCATCATTGCCGAACATTGTAATGTGTGAAATAAGCTAGTTCTGTTCATGGAATGAGTTGCTTTCCTTCAAAGTAGGTTGAGTGTAACAAATTCAAACGTTCCTAGTTAGTGTCATCTAACAAGATGTACAACTTAGTAGATTTGCTTCATTTCTAAAGTAGTTTGTTTATAAAACAAACATCTTCATTGCCGAACACTGTACTGTGTGAAATAAGCTAGTTTTGTTCTCGGAATGAGTTGCTTTCCTACAAAGTGGTTTGAGTTCAGCAAGTTCAATGTTTCCCTGTATGTGTAGTCTAACAAGATGTACAACTTCATAGATTCGCCTCACTTCTAACGTAGATTGTTTAGAAAACAAATGTACATTGCCGAACACTGTACTGTGTGAAGTAAGCTAGATCTGCTCTTTGAATGAGTTGCGTTCCCATGAAGAAGGTTAGGTGCAGCAAGTTCAAACTTTTTTAGTTTGTGAAATCTAACAAGATGTATAACTTAATAGTTTCACCTCAATTCTAAAATAGTTTGTTTAGAAAACAAACATCTTCATTACCAAACACTGTACTGTGTTAAATAACCTAGTTCTGCTCTTGGAATGAGTTGCTTTCCTACGAAGAGGGTTGAGTGCAGCAAGTTCAAACTTTCCTAGTTTGTGTAATCTATTAAGATGTACAACTTAGGATTTTCACCTAATTTCTAACATAGTCTGTTTAGAAAACAAACTCGTTCATTACTGAATGCTGTACTGTGTTAAATAAGCTAGTTCTGTTCTCGAAATGAGCTGCTTTCCTACGAAGTGGGTTCAGTGCAGCAAGTTCAAACTTTCCTTGTTTGTGTAATCTAACAAGATAAACAATGTAGCAGATTCGCCTCACTTCTAACAAAGTTTATTTAGAAAACAAATACCTTCATTCCTGAACACTGTCCTGTGTGATGTAAGCTAGTTCTGCTTTCGGAATGAGTATCTTGCCCACGAATAAGCTTGAGTGCCTCAAGTACAAACTTTCCTAGTTTGTGTAATGTAACAAGGTGTACAACTTAGTAGTTTGCCTCAATTCTAAAGTAGTTTGTTTAGAAAACAAACATGTTCATTACCGAACACTGTACTGTGTGAAGTAAGCTAGTTCTGCTCTTGGAATGAGTTGCTTTCCGACAGAGAAGGTTGAGTCCAACAAGTTCAAACTTTCCTAGTCTGTGTCATCTAACAAGATATACAACAAACTAGTTTCTCTTCAGTTCTAAAGTAGTTTGTTTAGGAAACAAACATCTTCATTGCCGAACACTGTACTGTGTTAAATAAGCTAGTTCTGTTCTCGGAAAGAGTTGCATTCTTATGAAGATGGTTGAGTTCAGAACGTTCAAACTTTCCTTGTTTGTGTAATGTAACATGATTTACAACTTAGGATATTCATTTCATTTCTAATGTAGCTTATAAAGAAAAGAAACATCTTCATTATCGAACACTGTACTGTGTGAAGTAAGCTAGTTCTGCTTCTGGAATGAGTTGCTTTCCTATGAAGAAGGTTGCGTGCAGCAAGTTACAACTTTCCTAGTTTGTGTAATCTAACAAGATATACAACTTAGTAGATTTGCCTCACTTCTAACTTAGTTTTTTTTAGAAAACAAACATTTTCATTGCCGAACACTGTACTGTGTTAGGTAAGCTAGTTCTGCTCTTGGAATGAGTTGCTTTCCTATGAAGAAGGTAGAGTGCAGCACGTTCAGACTTTCCTAGTTTTTGTCATCTAACAAGATGTACAACTTAGTAGATTCACCTAAATTCTAAAGTTGTTTGTTTAGAAAAAAGCGTATTCATTGCCAAACAATGTACTGTGTAAAGTAAGCTAGCTCTGCTCTTGGAATGAGTTGCTTTCTTACGAAGAAGGTTGAGTGCAGCAAGTTCAAACTTTCCTAGTTTGTCTCATCTAACAAGATGTACCACTTAGCAGATTCGCTTCATTTCTAAAGTCGTATGGTTAGTAAACAAATATCGTCATTGCCGAACACTGTACTGTGTGTATAAGCTAGTTCTGTTCTCAGAAAGAGTTGCTTTCCTATGAAGACGGTTGAGTGCAGCAAGTTCAAACTTTCCTTGTTTTTGTATTCTAACAAGATGTACAACTTATTAGATTGGCCTCATTTCTAACCTAGTTTGTTTAGAAAATAAACATGTTCTTTTCCGTACACTGTACTTACTGTGTGAAGTAAGCAAGTTATGCTCTTGGAATGAGTTTTTTTCCAACGAAGAAGGTTGAGAGCAGCAAGTTCAAAGTTTCCTAGTTAGTGTCATCTAACAAGTTATACAACTTAGTAGATTCACTTCATTTCTTACGTAGTTTGTTTAGAAAACAAACATCTTCATTGCCAAACACTGTACTGTGTTAAATAAGCTAGTTCTGTTCTTGGAATGAGTTGCTTTCCTACGAAGTGGGTTGAGTGCAGCCAGTTCAAACTTTCCTTGTTTGTGTAATCTAAGAAGATGTACAACTTAGTAGATTCGTCTCACTTCTAACGTAGTTTGTTTAGAAAACAAACATGTTCATTGCCGAACACTGTGTTGTGTTAAATAAGCTAGTTCTGTTATAGGAATGAGTTTCTTTCCTAAGTAGTGGGTTGAGTGCAGCAAGTTCACACTTTCCTTGTTTGTGTAATCTTACAAGATGTACAACGTAGTAGATTCACCTCACTTCTAACGTAGTTTGTTTAGAAAACAAATATGTTCATTCCCGAACACTGTGCTGTGTGAAGTAAGCTAGTTCTGCTTTTGGAATGAGTATCTTTCCCACGAAGAAGGTTGAGTGAAGCAAGTTCATACTTTCCTAGTTTGTGTAATCTAACAAGGTCTACAAGTTAGTAGTTTTGCTTCAATTGTAAAGTAGTTTGTTTAGAAAACAAACATCCTCATTACCAAACACTGTACTGTGTGAAATAACCTAATTCTGCACTTGGAATGTGTTGCATTCCTACGAAGAGGGTTGAGTGCAGCAAGTTCAAACTTTCCTAGTTTGTGTAATCTATCAAGATTTACAACTTAGTAGTTTTGCCTCATTTCTAACATTGTTTATTTCTAAAACAAACATGTTGCATGCTGAACACGGTACTGTGTGAAGTAAGCTAATTCTGCTCTTGGAATGAGTTTCTTTCCTACGAAGAAGGTTGAATGCAGCAAGTTAAAACTTTCCTAGTTTGTGTCATCTAACAAGATGTACAACTTAGCAGATTCGCTTCATTTCTAAAGTAGTTTGTTTAGAAAACCAACATCTTCATTGCTGAACACTGTACTGTGTTAAATAAGCTAGTTCTCTTCTCTGAATGAGTTGCTTTCCTGCAAAGAGGGTTGAGTGCAGCAAGTTCACATTTTCCTTGTTTGTGTAACCTAACAAGATGTACAACTTAGTAGATTCACCTCATTTATAACATAGTTTGTTTAGAAAATAAACATGTTCTTTTCTGTACAGTGTCCTTACTGTGTGAAGTAAACAAGTTCTGGTCTTGTAATGAGTTGCTTTCCCACGAAGAAGGTTGAGTGCAGCAAATTCAAACTTTCCTAGTTTGTGTAATCTATCAAGATGTACAACTTAGTAGTATTGGCTCATTTTTAACGTAGTTTATTTAGAAAACAATCATGTTCATTGCCGAAAACTGTAGTGTGTGAAGTAAGCTAGTTCGGCTCTTGGAATGAGTTGCTTTCCTACGAAGAAGGTTGAGTGAAGCAAGTTGAAACTTTCCTAGTTTGTGTCATCTAACAAGTTATACAACTTAGTAGATTAGCTTCATTTCTAAAGTAGTTTGTTTGAAAACAAATATCTTCATTGCCGACGACTGTACTGTGTTAAATAAGCTACTTCTGTTCACGGAATGAGTTGCTTTTTTTACGAAGTGGGTTGAGTGCAGCCAGTTCAAACTTTCCTTGTTTGTGTAACCTAACAAGATGTACAACTTAGTAGATTCGCCTCAATTCTAACGTAGTTTTTTTAGAAAACTAATATGTTCATTCCCGAACACTGTACTGTGTGAAATATGCTAGTTCTGCTATTGGAATGAGTTGTTTTCCCATGAAGAAGGTTGAGTGCAGCAAGTTCAAACTTTCCTAGTTTGTGTATTCTAACAACATGTACATCCTAGTAGATTTCCTTCATTTGTAAAGTAGTTTGTTTAGAAAACAAACATCCTCATTGCCGAACACT
>PVKW010035296.1:0-14129 GCA_004027895.1 Orientallactaga bullata | reverse complement strand
GGCTTTGTAGGCAAGCACCTTAACCGCTAAGCGATCTCTCCAGCCCAAAATTCATCCTTTTAAGGTGTATAAATCAGTTTTTCAAAGCATGTTCCCTTTTTTTTTTTTTTTTTTTTATTTTTCAAGGTAGGGTCTCTCTCCAGCTCAGGCTGACCTGGAGTTCACTGTGTAGTCCCAGGGTGGCCTCAAACTCATGGTGATCCTCCTACCTCTGCCTCCCGAGTGCTGGGATTAAAGGCGTGCTCCACCATGGCCCGGCTACATGTCATGTTTTCTAGAGAATTTAACCTTGACCAGAAAACAAAACTCAGATGTCAAAGTAATGGGACTTGGCCCTGAAATTAGACCGAACTCCTAATGGGTAGCTAGGATGGAATTTTGTGCCTAGGGGCATGACTTCTCAGTCTCCCATTGGTTCTTCAGATTTTTGTCAGTGGAGGGTGTGAGAAAGCACCCAGACATGCTGCTGCAATCTGCTTTGTGTCTTAAGGCAAATGAGTCTCTTATCTGTGCAGATATTGCAAGAGCCAGTTATTCCAGGAAACTGGGTGTTTTTGAAACACTGAGTCTGAAGTTGAAGCACATAGCACACAGAGCCAACTGAGGGACACTGGCCAGGTTAATTTTTTTCCACTTTTATTTTATAGGCTAGGGTTTCCTGTATACCAGGATGGTCTTGAACTCACTATGTGGTGATCTTGAACTCCTGAACCTCCTGCTTACACCTACCAAGTGCTGGAATGACAGGTTTGCACCACTATGCCCAGCTTCTAGTGCTTTTTTTTCAAGGTAGGTTCTCAAGCCTTAATTGTTAAGCCATCTCTCTAGCCATTTTTTTAACTTAAAAAAAATTGGGGGGCTGGAGAGATGGCTTAGCAGTTAAGGCACTTGCCTGCAAAGCCAAAGGACCCAGGTTCAATTCCCCAGACCCCACGTAATCCAGATGCACAAGGTGGCACATACATCTGGAATTCGTGTGCAGAGCCTGAAGGTCCTAGTGTACCCACTCTCTCTCTCTCCTTCATCCTCTCCCAATCTCTCTCTCAAATAAATAAGGTAAAATATATTTTAAAAAATCTGGGCTGGAGAGATGGCTTAGTGGTTAAGGCAATTGCCTTCAAAGCCTAAGGACCCATGTTTTATGCTCCAGGTCCCACGTAAGCCAGATGCACAAGGTGACACAAGTATGCAAGGTCACACATGCGCACAAGATGGTACATGCATCTGGAGTTCTATTACAGTGGCTGGAGGCCCTGGAATGCCAATTCTTTTTCTCTCTCTTGCTCTCACTCTTGCATATTAAAATTTTGGGGCTGGAGATATTGCTTATGGTTAAGGCACTTGCCTGTGAAGCCTAAGGACCCATATCCGACTCTCCAGGTCCCAAGTAAGCCAGATGCACAGTAAGTGTGCAAGGTCACACATGTGTACGAGGTGGCGCACATGTCTGGAGTTGGACTGCGGTGGTTGGAGGCCCTGGTGCGCCAATCTCTCTCTCTTGCTCTCTCACATTAAAAATAAAAAAGGCCAGTCTGTTGGGCTTACTTCAAAAAAAAAAAATTATTGGTATAAGCCGGGTGTGGTGGCACACGCCTTTAATTCCAGCACTCGGGAGGCAGAGGTAGCAGGATCCCCGTGAGTTCAAGGCCAGCCTGAGACTACATAGTGAATTCCAGGTCAGCCTGGGCTAGAGTGAGACCCTACCTTGGAAAACCAAAAAACCAAACCAAACAACAACAACAAAAAAACCCAAAACCAAACAAACCTTATTGTTATAACGTGTGTATGTGTGTGTCTGTGCATGTATGCCTCTGTCTTTTGTTCATGCAAACAATTACTTGTTTGGCTTTATGTGGGTGGCTGCAGAATTGAACCTGGATTGGAAGGCACTCTCCCCTTTTTTTCCAATTAGTTCCACTTCTTTTTTCTTTTTTTATTGACAACTTCCATAATTATAGACAATAAGCCATGGTAATTCCCTCCCCGCCCTGCCCACTTCTTTTGATGTATTCTCCACACCTCACCCCCACCATCCACGAGGAAATGTTCACAAATGTTCACGGGCCTAACCTTGGGCACACCCAGATGGCTGCTGCGAGGTCATAAACGTGACAGCTGCCACGTCCAGCAGTGTTCCAAAGCGCTCCTCCCCATCCTTTGGCCCGCCGGGCTTGCCCCCATCTTCCAAGCCTTGAAGCGCATGGAGGAGACGTCACATTTAGGGCTGAGCACACAGTTGCGGGTTAGCCTCATCCCTTTGAGGATTTTTTTGGTTTTTCAAGGTAGGGTCTCACTCTGGCCCAGGCTGACCTGGGAATTAACCATGTAGTCTCAGGGTGGCCTCGAACTCATGGCAATCCTCCTACCTCTGCCTCCCGAGTGCTGAGATTAAAGGTGTGGTGGCGCGGCCCTTTGAGGATTTTTGAGTCTACCTAGTAGTCACTGCCAATCATAAAAAGCAGCTTCTCTGGGTTGGAGAGATGGTTTAGCGGTTAAGGCACTTGTCTATGAAGCCTAAGTACCCAGGTTCGGTTCCCCAGTACCCACCTGACCAGATGCACAAGGTGGTCCATGTGACTGGAGTTCATTTGCAGTGGCTGGAGACTCTGGGGTGCCCATTCTCTCTGTCTCAAATAAGTAAAATCTTGGGGGGGGGGTAGAGCAGTTTCTCTGACCAAAGGTGTCTGGTGAGGGTAACTAATGCTTACAACAAATGTGCTTTTTAAATTTTATTTATTTTTTGATTTTTCTTTTTAAATATATTTTATTTATTTAAGAAAAAGTGTGTGTGTGAGAGAGAATGGGCACACCAGGGCCTCCAGCCACTGCAAATGAACTCCAGATATGTGTGTCCCCTCGTGCATCTGGCTTACATGGGACCTGGAGAATTGAACCAGGATCCTTTGGCTTTGCAGGCAAAGGCCTTAACCACTAAGCCATCTCTCCAGCCCCTATGTTTTTTTTTTTTTTGGTGTGTGAGGTAGGGTCTACTCTAGCTCAGGCTGACCTGAAATTCACTATGTAGTCTCAGGATGGTATTGAACTCATGGCGATCCTCCTACTTCTGTCTCCTGAGTGCTTGGATTAAAGGCATGCACCACCATGCCCAGTTCTGCTTTTTAAATTTTTATCTTCATTCTTTTTTGGGGGGTGGGGTGGGGGTATGAGAGCCTCACACTATAGCCCAGGCTGGGCTCCAACTCTTGACAATCCCCCTATCTCAGCCTCCTGAGCCTTGGGATTACAGGTGCGTACCACCACACCTGTCTTTGCAACACTACTTTGAAATGAGTTTTCTGAGTGTCGTGGGTTTGATGACTTCCCTTCTACAGTGCCTAAGAGACATCCAAGAAGGCAGGTGAATTTTGTGTCCTCTCATTCTGCTTTCACATCAGCTTTCAGCTATGAAGCCTCTGAGTGAGGTGGTGGCCAGCACTGGTATCTGAGCTACTCCTGAGCACTTACACAAGTTGCTAGGCATGACCATTTATGCAGGTAACACTTGCCCTGTGTGTGTGTTGGGGGGTGGAGACTGGAGAGTCACTGGGGCTCACTGGTCAGCAAATCTCAAAGTGGCAGTTCTGGGTTCAGTATGACTGTCTCAAGGAGACAAGGGGATGAGTGACAGGGGACACCTGACATTCTCCTCTAGCCTGTGTACATGTGTGCATGCATCTGCACACATGCATACACCACAAACACACCATACCACTCACCGCATGCACACACCCACACAATGTCTTACTCGCATTTGTATGCAAAGGATCTCAGAGGGCTTGGTTTGCTATTATTTTCAGAAACAAGCCTCTTGTCAGATGTGGTGGTACACACCTTTAATCACAACACTTGGGAGGCAGAGGTAGGAGGATTGCTGAGTTTGAGGCCAGCCTGAGACTACATAGTGAATTCTAGGTCAGCCTGGGCTAGAGTGAGACCCTACCTCAAAAAACAAATGTCTATATCATGATATACCCAGAAGGAACTCACTAGATGCACACATGCAGGGGGCTGGGGACAAAGCCCAGATGACAGAAGAGCTCACCTGACAGTTTACCAGGTTGGGGTGGCAGAGCTGAGATCAGACTTCCCCACACTGCCTTTTCTAAAGAAAACTAAGGCACAAGTTAAGTAGTGTTCTCTAAGTGATCCAACAAAAGTGAATGAGACCAAGTTCTTCAAATTCAGAGAGAAAAAGAGCACAGATGTCGCGACAGCAGGGGCTTAGCTTCAAACATGGTGCCCAGAACACGTGGCACTGAGTGGCCCTCGCAGCTGCAGCTTGAGACTTATGTCCAAATATGGGAACGCCCAGAGCAGTCTCCAAAATAATGAACTAGCTCTAAGTGATTATATAAAAAAGCTTATTTTAGAAATCACTTATCTATAAAAAGTAACATAGAAGGTATAAGTTATCATTCTGACCAGATATAAATTCATCATTCAAATGCCAGGGTATTTACATGGTAGAGCTAATGAGATGTGAACACCAAGTCCATGCACTGTTCTTGGCATAGACCCAGCTCCAAACATTACTGTGGCTTTTAAAAGGGAAAAGGAAGGAGCTCTCAGGAGGCAGAGGTAGGAGGATCGCCGTGAGTTCAAGGCCACCCTGAGACTACATAGTTAATTCCAGGTCAGCCTGGGCCAGGGTGAGACCCTACCTCGAAAAACCAAAAAAAAAAAAAAAAAAAAAAAAAAAAAGGGAAAAGGAAGGAAGGAGAGGGGGAGGGAGGGAACTACTTTGGAATCACATGGAAGCATCTTGATCTTGATCTTATAAGCTAGAGCCACGAGTGAGACGATCTAGAAACAATCTCACCAGGACTAGACAGCGCCCAGGACTTGTCAGGAGTGCAGAACACTTGAGTGACAGCTCAGGCACCTCATGGGGCAAGCCTACAGCTTCACAGGGGAAGCAATGGGAGGTCAGAAAAAGAACTGGGAGTTTGCACGGGAATTTCTTCTGCACCTTCAGATGGCCAATGCAAAGCAACGGTATGTATTTATACTTACCTACCATGAATACAGCTCTGGAAATCTAAACTAACCCCTATGAACTAACATGTGAAGATGGTATAAAACGGCTTGACAGAACAAGGAATTAAAATCCCTAAGGGTGAGGAAAAAGGCCAACTTTTTTTTTTTTTTTTTTTTGGTTTTTCAAGGTAGGGTGTCACTTTAGCTCAGGCTGACCTGAATTCACTATGTAGTCTCAGGGTGGCCTCGAACTCACAGTGAGCCTCCTACCTCTGCCTCCCGAGTGCTGGGATTAAAGGCGTGTGCCACCACGCCCGGCAAAAGGCCGACTTTTATGCAAGACGTTCCTACACTGAACAGCAGTTCCCTTACTACTTTTACCAGTGATCCCACCTTCTCTTTTCAGGTCCTTTAACACCCAGACCGCTAGGCATTTGTTTTTGGGAGAGAGAGCAGAGGCCTTGTTACTAAGAGCGGAGCTCAGGGTTCGCTCACCTATGTCGAATTAAATCCAGAGAAATACTGCCAGCTGCTAACTGCATACATCTGAGAACAGTTCCCACGTGTATCCATGTGACTGTGGGGCTGAAGAGAATTAAGATCACTTAAGAACTAAGGTGATAACCACTCAGGAAGATAAGCAACAGTTGGGAGTAACAGCATGCACCCTTATTTTTGTTTAGATCAGACACATTTTTGATCACATGTCCCATTAAATCATTACCATTGTTTTTACTGGTCGTTTTGTAAAATAGATTTTATTTATTCGAGAGAAAGAGGCAGAGAAAGAATGGGCACGCCAAGGCCTCCAGCTACTGCAAATGAACTCCAGACGCATGTGCCTCCTTGTGCGTCTGCCTTACATGGGTCCTGGTGAGTTGAACCGGATCCTTTGGCTTTGCAAGCAAATACCTTAAGTGCTAAGCCATCTCTCCAGCCCCTTATTGGTCGTTTTTTAAAAACATGGGTTTCACGTAGCCAACTGGCCTTGAATTTGCTATGCAACTGAGCCGTGGACTACTGATGTTCTTGCCTCTACTTCCCAAGTGCTGAAATTAAGGTGTTTGTAGCATGTCAGGCTTTACCATCTTTTTTCTTTTGGTTTTTCGAGGTAGGATCTCACTGTAGCTCAGGCTGACCTGGAATTCACTATGTAGTCTCAGGGTGGCCTTGAACTCACGGCGATCCTCCTACCTCTGCCTCCCCAGTGCTGGGATTAAAGGCGTGCACCACCACGCCCGGCAGTCTTTGCATCTCATTAGAATACATTGAGTAAAGACCAGCAGTGCTGATGAGACAGGACTGTGGGAGACAAGAATGAGGAGATGGAGCGCTGCAGACCTTTAGGGAAAACTGGCCTCAGTTTTATTGAATTGGGAAATACAGAACACTAAAGACGCAGGTCTGAGCTTTCTTACCAGAATGATGTCACCTTAGGAGAGAATAGATTCCCAGAACTGGCTCAATATGGCACAAAACTGCAGGTCCTCAGAGGCCTACACATCCATCAAAGTGTACCTGGAAAGGAGGGACAGGTGGGCAGAATGACAGGTGTGAGAGGTGACAGAAGAGCCAAATGCAGTTCCAGTGACAAGACTCCAAGACCTAGAAAGCACTTTAATGTTGTCAGTCTCCACGGCCCGAGAGAGTGAAGACACAGCCAGTCCTGGACTTACAAGCTGGCTTAAGTCCCACCAGGACAATGACAATCCATGAGCGCAGCGACTGCACGGATGTGGCTCCCTCTTCCCACCACGGTTCTGCAGCAAGGTGGACACAAAAGCTCTTGTACAAATCCAAGGATGGAGACGATGGCGGCATGGCTGGTACAGCCATGTACTACAAAGGCTGGTGGCCAGACACGGGGAGGAGGGCAGAGTTCTTGAGATGAATGCCATCTGTGAAGGTGGCTCAGTCAGTGGTGGACCTCCGGTACCAGAACCGCGCCCGGAAGTCGTCACTGCATGTCATGAAGCCAGGGTTGGTGGGCGAGTGCACGATGCAGCGCACGATGTTGTTGTGGCCCAGGGAGAGCAGGTTCCTGCGCTCGGCCGTCCTGGAGTCCCAGCAGCACAGGCTGATGGTCCTTTCGTCGGGCAGTAGGATGTAGTCCTCCGTGTGGTTGAACACGGCCTGTGTCCTGTGCACCTGCCTCCCGCTCAAACCAGCACCTGCCACAGAAACGAGACGGTAAGGGTCTCATAGCTTCCTGCCCCACCCCCTCAGAATGTTTTAGCATCGTTACTAGTCCTTTCACTGTAGTCTTTTTAAAACTGGTACTATTTAAAACAGTACTATTTTGGAAACTAAAAATGTATGAAAATCAGCTTGATCCCAGAGGGATGATGGCACACACCTTTAGTCCCAGCACTTGGGAGGCGGAGGTAGATCACTGTGAGTTGAGACCAGCCTGAGACTACAAAGTGAATTCCAGGTTAGCCTGGGATAGAGCAAGACCCTACTTCAAAAAACAAATAAGAGCCGGGTGTGGTGGCGCATGCCTTTATTCCCAGCACTCAGGAGGAAGAGGTAGGTGGATCGCCATGAGTTTGAGGCCACCCTGAGACTACATAGGGAATTCCACCTCGGAAAAACAAAAAACAAACAGAAACAGAAGAAAAGCAGGGCTGGGCCCATGCTCAGAAGGCACAGTGCCAATGCCTGAGGTTGTAGTGGCAGTCTATAATCCCAGGGCACCTACAGCAAGATGGGAGATAGACAGGAGAATCTCCCGGATATTTGTGGTCCAGCTAACCTGGCAAACATAGTGGTGGACAAGAGATGCTGCCTCAAATTGGAAAGTACGAACCACACTCACAGTTGTCCTCTGGCATGTGTGTGCTCCCGTACACACTCTCAGTGCACAGACAAAGGAAAAGCAACTCTCCGGGCCCTCCATCAGGGGCAGGTCTGTTACTCTGATGTACTTCTAGGCATGCACACAAAGCTGGTGCCACAGCAAATGTTTTCTGCAGTGGTTTAAAGCACCTTTGTGCAGGCTACATGTTTTTACTAGCTTCTGCCTCCCAAGTGCTGGGATTAAAGGAGCGTGCCACCACCCATACATTCATTTTTGACTTGACAACAAACTGCCTTACAGAAATATTTTTCCTGCCTACCAATAAAACGTACTGACTTCTTCCCATTTCCACCAATATCAGACGACACCCAAATACAAGGCACTCCCATTTGTCCTTCTTGGGGCTGGCCATCTTGTAACTTTCTGCACATTTTTTAAAAATTGGGCTTTACCAGATGCATGCACCACCTTGTGCATCTGCCTTTCATGGGTCCTGGGGAATTGAATCTGGGTCCTTTGGTTTTGCAGGCAAGTGTCTTAACTGCTAAGCCATCTCTCCAGCCCCACTTTCTGCACATTTTTATCTCTTACAATATGCTGCAGCTTTGGCTCTTTTTCTACCAAATGTGGACCTTTTTCTTTGTCAAGTCTCCTTACAGAATAAACTTAGCCTGTGTCACACATGCACGTGCAGCATTTTAGCTGCTTGGTGTTGACTTAGCATCAAATTCTAATGCTCTCTTGACCACCCCACTTTCTGTCATTACTTCAAGAACACTTTGAATTCTAACTAAATCTTCAAGTTTCCCCAATACTCACAACAGTCCAAGTTTTTTCTTTCTTTTTTTTCAAGATAGTTTCACTCTAGCTCAGGCTGACCTGGAATTAACTCTGTAGTCTCAGGGTGGCCTTGAACTCACGGCAATCCTACCACTGCCTCCCGAGCGCTGGGATTAAAGGCGTGCACCACCACGCTCAGCTTTTAAAGTTCTTTCTGTCGGGGTCTGGGTTGCGTCTGCCCACTGCAGCAACTTATGAAAGCCAAGGCTCCAGCGGTGGGAAGTTTGTTTGCATGTGTACTCGTAAGACCTTAGAAAAGCCTAAAGCTGTTTTCTTGTAAGCTGTGGTCTTGGTGAATCTAGGGTAAACCCTGTGGTGGTTTGATTCAGGTGTCCTCCATAAACTCACATGTTGTGAATGCTAGGTTCCAGCTGGTGGCAATTTGGGAACTGGTGCCTCCTGGTGGTGAAGTGGCAGTGTATTGTTGGGGAGTGCTTATGGGTGTTACAGCCAGCTTCCCCTTGCCAGTGTTTGGCACACTCTCCTGCTACTGTTGTCCACCTAATATTGGCCAGGAGGTGATTTCAGTCTCCGCTCATGCCATGATTTCCCTTGCTGTCATGGAGCCAAAATAAACCCTTGCCTCCCACAAGCTGCTTTATGCCAGCAACGAGAAGGTAACCTAAGCGCGCACCAACACACCTCCCAAGACAGGAAAGCAGTTAGCTTCCTGGAGGCTTTCTATCACACAAGCCTTTGCTGCTACAAGAACAGAAGATTCTGGGTGGGTGGGTATGTAAATAGGTTGTGTTTTTAGGCAGGGTCTCACTCTAACCCAGGCTGACCTGGAATTCTCTTTGTAGCCCCAGGCTGGCCTTGAACTCGCAGCAATCTTCCCACCTTAGCCTCCTGATTACATGAACTAGTGGAAGAATTGAATGAGTTCAATCTTGTTTTTCTGTCTTTGAGCCCAACTTCCTATATGGGTTCAAGACACTGCTGGTACCACTGGGGGCTATGTCTGTTCTCCTAGGAATTGCCCAAGCGCCTCCCTGAGTTCTTTGCCCTCTCCACACGCATGCCATCTCAGAGATCCACTAACAGGCTTTCCTACCTGTGTTTATGATTTTGAGGCAAGAGGGCAAGCTACCAGTCTAGGTTACCTGCATGGACTCCTGACCCAGGAACCACCACTTTGGCTAATGACTGAATTCCCCCTCCCCCCCAGGTAGGGTCTCACTCTTTAGCCCAGGCTGACCTGGAATTCACTATATAGTGTCAGGGTGGCCTCAAACCCATGGCGATCCTACCTCTGCCTCCCAAGTGCTGGGATTAAAGGCGTGTACCACCACGACTTGCTATGACTGAATCTCTTTCTTTCTGATGGACCCTGCGCACATGCTAGTCAGGTGCTTTCCTCTGAGTTCTACTCACAGCCCCTCAACAACCTCTAAGCTAAGACCTGCTGAGACCCACGCACAGATACACCACATTGCTCTCCTGTGAAGACTTCAAAGGTCTACAGAGTAAAGCCCCACGGAAATGCTAGCTTCAACTTCTCACATACCTGTGTACCTGACCAGCGTTCGTCCTGTTGAGATTTCCCACAGTTTAGCCACAGAGTCTTTCCCACTTGAGAGAATGTACTTAGAATTCTTGGAAAAGATGGCAGAACAGACTTCAGCGCCATCGTGGGCTTTCTCAAAGGTCGTGATGCAGCGATTCGAAACACCATCCCACAATTTGATGCAGCCATCTTTGCTACCAGTGACGTACATGTTAGCACTAGGATTGTAATTCACGGAACAGATCGCATCGGTGTGCTGGTCTTGAGGGTTGCAAGAGACAAAACACTGAAAGGTGTTGATGTCATAAAGGCGAAGTGTAGGGTGCTGAGTTCCAACGAGTATAAAGTCTCCAGAAGGATGAAAAGAGATGGAGCGTAACATTTCAGCTTCCTGTCAGGACAGAGGCAGTAGCGTAAATGACCAATTGGCCCAGAGGAAATGGAGAAAGCACATGACTATGCAAAGAATCCACACAACACCGACTGGATGTGACAAAGGAACTGGAAGGAATGGAATCAAAGCACTTCCTGGAATGCATAAAAAGTTTCGTTTTTGGAGCAGAGATTTTCAAAGCTGTTTGTTCCCCAAAGTATAGAAGAGAACACCCGTTGAAGTCAGATGGAATTTTTAAAACAGATTAATGGGTTAACCTATGACACATTCACTGAAGATAAAGAACAGCATCTTGGGCTGGAGAGATGGCTTAGTGGTTAAGGCACTTGCCTGCAAAGCCTAAGGACCCAGGTTTGACTCTGCAGGTCTCACGCAATCCAGACGTATAGTGACACAAGTGTGTAATGTCACACATGCACACGAGGGGGCATGCGCATCTGGAGATGGACTGCAGAGGCTAGAGGGCCTGATGTGCCAAGTCCCTCACATTAAAAAAAAAAAAAAAAAACGAGGGCTGGAGATAGTGGTTAAGGTACTTGCCTGCAAAGCCAAAGGACCTCAGTTTGATTCCCCAGGACCCATATAAAGCCAGATGCACAAGGTGGCACATGCATCTGGAGTCTGTTTGTAGTGGCTGGAGGGCCTGATGTGCTCATTCTCTTTTTCAAATAAATAGATAAAAAAATAAAATATTAAAAAAACAAAACAAAAACAAAAAACAGCATTGTGGGCTGGAGATGATAGATCAGCAGTTAAGGCACTTGCTTGCAAAGCCTAATAACCTGGGTTTGATTGCCCAGTACCCATGTAAAGCCAGATGCACAAAGTGGCACATACATCTGGAGTCCATATGCAGTGTCTGGAGCCCCTGGTGTGACCATTCTCTCTCTCTCTGCTTGCAAATAAATACGTTAAAAAAAAAAATTTTTTTTTCCTTTTAAAAAAGAAAAGCACCTTTCGGGGCTGGGAAGAAGGCTCAGTGATTGAAGGCACCTGCTAGGCCAAGTTCAATCCTCCAGCATACACATGAAGTCAGATGTGAAATGCTGCATGTCTAGTTTGTTTGCAGCCAAAAGGGACCCTGACGTGCCAATACACACACACACACGCATGCACAGGTAAATGAAGAAAATAAGTAACAGCTTCTTTAATTTGCTTTAGGGCTTCAGATATTAAGGAAAAGCATTAATCACTGAAAGATGGAGGCCCCTTCGGAGCCCTAGCATTTCTGCAGCACACATTCAACGTGGGGCACAAATGGTACTTGCCCAAAAATCACTTAACAGCTTCAGACGAATACTTTCTATGAGTCCTCTAAATTACACTTCTGGGAAGGTGGTAGTTTTGTTTTAAATGGGAGTCTTTATTCTCCCCTACTTTTTTTTTTTAGGTTTTAAAATTTTTATTTTTTATTCTTCCTTTTACTTTTTGTTTATGATAGGGTCTCACTCGGTAGCTGACATGGGAAGTCACAATCCTCCTGCCTCAGCCTCCTGGGTGCCAGGATTATAGGCACGAGTCATCAGACCTAGTCAAGCTGCAGTCTTGAAAAGAGCGAGGGGACAGTGAATCCTGGTCTCATCAGTTGTCCTCACTCAACAGGGGAGGTGGGCACATGGCCCTGGGTAAGCTAGGTGCCGGTGGCATCTGAGCCACGAGCCCTCTGAATATGTCTCTTACAGGGTCAGTGAGACTCCTTTCAGAAGGCCATTAGTGGGCTGGAGAGACAGCTTAGCAGTTAACGGTGCTTGACTATGAAGCCTGAGGACCCGTGTAAGCCAGATGCACAAGGTGGCACAGTGGCTGGAGGTCTGGTACACCCATTCTCTTTCTATATCTGCCCTCCTCTCTCTCCCTCTCAAATAAATAAATGAGTAAAATATTAAGAAAAGGCATTACTCATAAAATACCTCAATACATCTAAGAAACGTGTAAAGCTCCCTTCCAAATGTTCCTGACCTGGATGTACTTGAAGGCTCTTTTTGCAGACGGCTTGGAATAATCAAACAGTTTAAGAGTATAATCCCTCGAGCCAGAAGCCAGGATCTGTTCGGTTGGGTGGAAAGCGAGACAAGTGACTTCATCCACGTGGTCATAAAGAGTTCGGATCACTGGATGGTTTTCCATGTTCTGCTGCGCAGTCTCATTCATCATAACCTAGATCGACAACAGAGATGCTCAAGGGTGGAACCCTGAATCCAAGCACAGAGCAGGGCTGGGGAAAGGCACTGTGGGTACAGGTGCTTGCTTGCAAAGCCTGCCCACCAGGGTTGGATTCCCCAGAACCCACAGAGAACCGTATGCATAAAGTGGTGCATGCACCTGGAGTCTGCAGCAGCAGGCGGCCAGGTGCGCCTGTACTACCTACTGGGACCCACATAAAACCACATGCACAAAGTGGTGCATGCATCTGGAGTCCATTTGCAGTGTCTGGAGCCCCTGGCGCACCCATTCTCTCTCTCTCTCTGCTTTCAAATAAGTTTAAAAAAACCCACTTCTCCTTCTTAAAAAGAATAGCACCTTTAGGGGCTGGGAGGATGGCTCAGTGGTTGAGTAAATAAACAAACATCAAGACACGCAAAGCCATGAGAGCTGGGCTGTAAAGTAAAGCTGGTGTGCAGCACACATTGTCACATGCTCTGGAGGACGAGCCACAAGAGGTAGGTGTGTCACCAGGCCACTTACCTCGATGGGCATGGCACTCTTGGCCAGCATTCTTTCTGTATCAAGTATTTTTATAGACGCATCAGCAGAGCCCGTGGCTATTAACTGTCCATCTCTGCTGTAGGTGGCCACACGGCACGGGCCTTTATGGGACGTGACATAACACGTTTCATACTCGGAAGCCTCTGGGGACATGGTCTGGACATCGGCATCAAATTCCAGGTCAATCCCTGTGCCAGGGGCAACTGTATCTGACCGACCAATGGCATACTGAACTGCAGAGTCATCGTTTTCCATTCCTGAGGGAAATCAAAATGAAAAGCATGGAAAACATTGTAAATGCTGCAACAGGTACTAGATCTGAATGCAAGGATGCCTACCAATGTCTTCTCCTAGAGATGCATGACACCAAATGCTCTACCCAAGTGTCCTGTCCATGCCACCCATGGCTCGCAGTGCTCAGGCCCACGGGGGGGGGGGGGCGCGGAGAAAATTAAGCTCTTGCTGGACGTGGTGGCGCACGCCTTTAATCTCAATACTCGGGAGGCACAGGCAGGAGGATTGCTGTGAGTTTGAGGCCACCCTGAGACTACATAGTGAATTCCAGGTCAGCCTGGGCTAGAGCAAGTCCTTCTTTGAAAAGCAAAACAAAAATAACCTTGTTTATCACATAAATTTCTTAGAAAATGAAAAATTGGAACTATGTAAATAAAAATGCCCTTGAATTTGATCACAGATGACTGCTATGGGGTGTTGGGCTCTGCCCGGTGTGAAGCCGAGTGGTTAGCCCAGCCAATCTTGGCCTATTCCCGGTAAGGCCTAGTCGAGCCTGAGTACCTGCCCTTGACTCAGCACCTAAGCTGAAACTGCCTCCACCCAGCTGCTGCTGACGTGATGAAATACTGTTGGCCCTTATACCTTTCTCTCATCCCCTCTTCCCACCCCCT
>PVKW010035295.1:8755-21927 GCA_004027895.1 Orientallactaga bullata | reverse complement strand
GTTCGCAGCAGCTGAGACACTGCTGGCACACCCATCTCTGTCTTCCTCTCTGGCTCTCTCTCTCTCTCCAAAACAAATAATAAAAAATGAAAAGTTAAAAAAAAAAAAGACTGAACATATGAGGCTTGGCTCCAGTGTCAGCAAAGGTCCCTCTGGATGAGAATGTGGGATTTCTACCATTTAGCTCTGCCCACGAAACAACATTCTCTCTATAGAATCTTGACAGGATTTTAGCCATACTATTTTCTTAGATTCTACCCCCCACACATACCCCCATCAGAGAGAGATGGCTTAACAATTAAGGTGTTTGCCTGTGAAGCCTAAGGACCCACGTTCCACTCTCCAGATCCCACGTTAGCCAGATGCACAAAGGTGAGGCAAGCGCAAGGTCACACATGCCCATTAGGTGGCACAAGCATCTGGAGTTCAATTTCAGTGGCTGAGGCCCCGGTGTGCCAATTCTCTCTCTCTCTCTCTCTCTAAAATAAAAATATTTTTAAAAATTTAATAATTTATAAAATTAACTCAATCTATATACTCTGGGAGCACTCTGGTGCTAAAACATTTCAGAAACGATTTACTAAACAGCTATTCCACTGACCTAAATAGAACCTAAGCCACAGTGAGAGAGCCAGAGCTCTTTACTGCCGAGGACAGTAACTGGCCGATTCGGAGCCATCAATAAACATTAGAAGCCAACTTACAGCTGGGGACCAGAGAGGGATTAAAGCTAAAAGCATGTCTGTGACTGTGATTACTCTATTAAGTCACATGTGACGAGTGGAACCGAAGGGATTCAAGCAACTTCTGCCCACCATCCGTGACAATGCCAGTGGGAAAAGCATGTCACAGGTCACAGGTCACAGGTCGCAAGCTACCGTCCAATGGTGAGGAGGCAAAAGTGTCCACGTGGCAAAATTCCAGTGGCAAACAAGCCCTGGAAACTTTATTATGCCCAAGGACAGTATCAGCTTCTGTAGAGCCGAGCAACCTCCAAAACACTTCTTCAGCATTTTTATGCCAGGAGTTAATTCCCCGTGTATTATTGTGCAGTGCAAAATGGTCACAGCAAACCTAAGTGGAAGCTGATCTGGTTCTCATGTCTAAACATTCACCTGCGTCCTCAGGGAGCATGCTGGTCCTCAGTGTAGTTCCTCCACGATGCACCACTGTATGCACATTAGCAAATTTCAGCTTTTTAAAAACAATTTATTTTTATTTATTTGAGAGAGAGAGAAAGAGGCAAAGAGAGAGAGAATGGGCGTGCCAGGGCTTCCAGCTACTGCAAACAAACTCCAGATGCATGTGCCTCCTTGTGCATCTGGCTTACATGGATCCTAGGGAATCGAACCTGGGTCCTTAGGCTTCACAGGCAAGCGCCTTAACCACTAAGCCATCCCTCCATCCCCCGCCAGTTTTTGAGTTTGCTTTGGAGTACTGTTTGGAAATCAAGCACCACCCTTCAAACATCATCTTATTGCACTTAGATGTACAAGCTAAGCATGTTTGTCATCCACAAAGCTATATTATGGAACACAGTGCATACAGTTACCCAGCCGGTCTCAATCTAATTTGTTTGTGGGTGACCTACCACTACGGCTTCCTCAGTCACTAGGTGATAAGAACAACAGGGTCCTCTCACACCCATATAGGAGTTTTATTCTCCAACCAGTGATTGCAAATGTCGCATAAGAGGGAATAGTAGAAAATCTTTTGGTTTTCCCCACTGCAGGAGATAGAACCCGGATCAGCCCTACACTAGAAAATGCTAACACACTCAACGTGATACAGTGTATGTGTGTTAATACTTCTATATTCAACCATCTTAACTTGCACAGACATTTGAAAACCACTGAACTGAAGGATTCCCGCAGAAGGAACAAAGGAGCATGCATTCACAGCTTTCTGATTTTACAGATCTATCCGGTCCCTGGCTGTCAGTGGGCCCGAGTGGAGACCCTTCTGATGTACTCTGAATTCCCTGGGGGGTTTGCACCATTTGTTTGTAGAATGTGCCATAATACATTTTAATTTGTTTGTTGTGGTGAAGATTAAGTCAGAAGAGGAAACCTCGCCTTCAGCTGGGAGGGCAGGCTGTCACAGGCCTTGTAATAGGCCACTCTGCTGAGATTTGCAAAACACACACTCACATTAATTACTGGAGTGCATCCAGTCTAATTCCCTAGCACTGGAAGAGGGACCATTACTTTGCGTAAGAAAGAAAGAATGCTGCCAATTGAAGTATAACAGGCTGTCTTTTTACCATGTACTTGGGGTCCTTAGATGTTAAAGGTTAAAAACAGAGAGAGAGCTGAGGCTGGGCGTGGTGGCGCACGCCTTTAATCCCAGCACTTGGGAAGCAGAGGTAGGAGGATTTCCATGAGTTCAAGGACACCCTAAGACTACAGAGTGAATTCCAGGTTGGCCTGGGCTAGAGCAGGACCCTACCTCAAAAACAACAAAAAAAGGGGGAGGCTAGAGAGATGGCTTAGTAATTAAGGTGCTTGCCTGCGAAGCCTAAGGAAACTAAGGTGCTTGCCTGCGAAGCCTAAGGACCACTGTTCTACTCTCCAGATTCCACGTAAGCCAGACGTACAAAGGTGAGGCAAGCGCAAGGCTGCACATGTGCACAATATGGTGTAAGCGTCAGGAGTTAGATTGCAGTGGCTGAAGTCCCTGGTGCACCAATTCGCTCTCTGTCTCTGTTGCTCTCTCGCATATGAAATAAAAAAGGACAGTTTGTTGGGCTTGTCTCAAAAAAAAAAAAAAAAAAAAAAAAAAAAGGGAGCATGGAGAGATGGCTTAGTGGTTTAGGCATTTGCCTGCAAAGCCAAAGGAGCCAGGTTCGATTCTCCAGGACCCATGTAAGCCAGATGCACAAGGGGACGCATGCGTCTGGAGTTTATTTGCAGTGGCTGGAGGCCCTGGCATGCTCATTCTTTCTCTCTCTCTCTCTCTGCCTCTTTCTCTAATGAAATAAATAAATAAAAATAAAATAAAACATAAAATTACAATGGCCTTGGCCACGCTTCAGTTTCCAATTCTTCCATCACCACCCACGAGATCAAGAAGGTCCCCGTGAGCCCCTGAGCCTTGAACACCAGGCTCCCAGCTATGGCCGAGCAGTGGTGTTAGTTCTTATTCCACATAAACCTTTGGAGGTACAACTGCTTATGAACCCCAGAACAAACAAGCATTAGAACCAGGGCCCAGCTGTCACTCTATGCTGTCGCTGACCTGTCTGCTTTTGCCCATGTTGCTCTCTCAGCCTGGGATGTCCTTCTTCAATCACGACCTTATGCTTGCTTCACCTTTGTGTGTGTCTGGCTTACGTGGGATCTGGAGAATTGAACATGGGTCCTCAGGCTTCACTGGCATGCGCCTTAACTGCTAAGCCACCTCTCCAGCTCCTAAATTCTATATCTACTTTTTAAATTTTTTAAATTTATTTATTTTATTTATTAGAGAGTGAGAGAGTGAAGAGAAGGAGTGGGAATGCCAGGGCCTTTAGATGCTGCAAACAAACTCCAGAAGCATGCGCCATCTTGTGCATCTGGCTTACGTGGGTCCTGGGGAATTGAACCTGGGTCCTTTGGTTTTGCAGGCAAGCGCCTTAGCTGTTAAGTCATCCCTCCGGCCCTATATCCATTTTTTTTGTTTTTGATTTTTTTTTCTTTTTCAAGGTAGGGTCTCGCTCTACCTCTGGCTGATCTGGAATTCACCCTGTATTCTCAGGGTGGCCTCAAACTCTCGGCAATCCTTCTTCCTCTGCCTCCCAAGCGCCCGGACCTCCTATAGCTATTTTTTAGTGTCCCTCTCTGCCTTTTATAATGTCACTCAGCCTAACCCAGTAGAACAATTCATTTGCACGGGGACCTTGCTGTACTCCTTGAAACCGAGGCTGTAGAAAGCCTACTCCATAAGTCTGGCCTATCTACCCCAGAACACGAAGCAGCTTTTGCCCATCATGAATGTATCCTGTGAATTTCTCACCGAAGTTCCTGATAAACTGCGGAGAGCAGAACAACCCTACATTCTTGACTTGGAGGAATGGAGACTCACTCAAACTGGCACCGGCCAGCCATCTGCATTCTCCTTCCAGCCAAAATCCAGCGGACACATGCTACAGTGGCAACAGGATGCCTGGATCCCCTCCCTCTGCACCATGGTAAGAGAAAAGCAATGCCTATGTTGATTGCATCAAAGATGCTAGAGTGTTCGCAAGAGAAAAAGATGGGGGTTTCAACCAAATGAGAACAATGAGGGCCACGCCATCCTCTCAAGCGTGCCGGCTGCAGGCAGCCATTCTACAGTCCCAGCAGGTGGGTCCTAACAGACCCCTCTAAACACTCAGGGTGTCTCTGAGTAGCTCTGCCTCCTCCTGGAGCTTCGGTGGGCTCTGCAAGTTTTTACCAAGCATCAACTGAGGGAAGCAGTGGGACCTGGTGCCTAGAAGCTGTGGTTCCTGGACTCTGGCAGAGCTATGCATCATGTTAGGGTTTTCGGGAGTGCACCAGACTGTCTGAGTCAGGCCAGGATGCGTGGTCACATCAGTCATAGCGAGGTGAGGAAGGCTCTGAAGATCCTTGCCTTCCTTCCTCCTCACCCTCGGGCTGTGTCCGGAGTAGGGTGACCTGAGTAGTTAGCTGTGTGATGCCAGGTAAAGTCAACTGGGGCACAGTTTGCCCATAGGGACAAAGAGACTAAAGGCACCTTCCCAGCATGCTTCACAGCTCGGGAGACATCAAACCTTGGCGCAGTAAGCATTGTTCTCTTCCCCCAAGGGCCACCAGGTTTGATGTTCCTAGATGCATATGCTTTCAGATCTCGGAAGTTCTTTAGGATTCCACAATCCTTGACCTAAGCCTCTGGGGAAATGCTTTAGTAATAAAGAGTGGTTTGTCCCCCCTTCCTGACTGCAGTGACAAAGGGACGCTTTCCATAGAACTTGGCCTGTGCGTGCTCATTTCATCCTCTTAACCCCCTCCCCCCCCCCAGTGAGGTACAGACATCATACAACCCATTTCACAGACGTGCAGCTAAAGCCAGAGTTAGGTGAATTTGCCTGCAATTAGACTGTTCAAGTCAAAAGAAGACGGTGCCTTCTTTCAACAGCTTCTGGTCTGAGGATCGTTTTGGTTAGATAACATCAATAAAAATTCTTCTATGTGTGTCACCAAGCCTTGTTTTCATAACAAGTATCAGTTCATTTAATGCTCATGACGTGGCTGAGCAAAGTAGAAAGTACCACTGTGCCCTGATGACCCATGAGGGAACTGAGTCATAGGGGGGTAAGGAACTGTCCAAGGTCTCACAGTTTATAAGAGGTGAGAAGTGATTCTGGCAGCCCAGCTCTAGAGTCTAACAACCACGGTGCTCTATAGACGACTCCTACTCCTTTTGTTAGCACAGACAATGATCTCAGGCCTGGAACTGGTATCCAGTGGGATCTAGGAAGGAAGGAAGGAAGGAAGGGAGGGAGGGAGGGAGGGAGGGAGGGAGGGAGGAAGGAAGGAAGGAAGGAAGAAAGGAAGCAGGGAGGGAGGATGGAAGGAAGGATGGATCTGGGAAAAGATGCCAAAGATCTAGCTGGAGTTCGGCAAGCAGGGCAGGGAAAAGCACTGTACATTGAAGGAACGGAAGAAACAGCCGGAAACACAAAGTTGAACACTAATTGCTGCCACCAAAATGCAAGCATAGCTGGAGTGGAAAAGGACCGCGAACGGGGAATTCCTGGGCATAATGAGCCACGCTGACTTCACTTCTTTTCGACTTTTCCATATGTTTGAAATTCTGAAAGGCTTTGGCAAGAACTTCAAGGACAAAATGGTCAGATTCCTTTGATATTGAATAGCTCTGTGCAACTCTGCCTCTTTGGCAGGACTTGCAGGCAGGGGACAAACCTGTCCTGTGTCACACACACCCCCCCCCCACACACACTCCCTGGTAAGGGAACCAGAGTCCAGGGAGCCAAGGTGTGTGATCTGAAGGAGCTGACTGGACCAGTCGGAGAAGCCAATGTGAAGAGGTGTCAACAGGCAAGTTGAAATAATTCCCATTTTCAAGACCCGAGGGTGAACAAGAGGTGGGGAGTTGGGGGACAGAGGAGGAGAAAAGTCAAAGACAGAGATGGGATGAGTACAAGGTCAGAGGAGCATGTGACAACTGCCTCAAGGACAGAAACTCCAGGGGAAAGATCTGCTTTCGGTGGCAGCAGACTCACCCATGCACTGTAGCCAAGGAGGATTGGAACCCTCAGGACTAGGGCCCAGACAGCTCCTCAGCCTAGAGCCACTGTCTTCCGAAACCCCGAAGGGAGCTCTCTGGAAGAGGGCAAGATGCTGCCCTCACCTCCTCAGAGGGGAGAATGGAAGCTGGACCTCTTGACGCAGCAGCCTTGAGAGTGCACGTCTGATCAGGAAAGGGCCGGTGGCATGCAGGGCACAGGAAAGAGTTTAGAAAACAGCAACAAACTAACAAATGGGTCTGGATCGTAACTTTCATTAGTTTTATGATCTTGAAATTTCTTTTCTTTTTTTTTCTTTTTTTCTTTCTTTCTTTCTTTTTCTTTGAGGTAGGGTTTCACTCTAGCCTGGAATTCACTATGTAGTCTCGGGGTAGCCTCAAACTCATGGCAATCCTCCTAACTCTCCCTCCCGAGTGCTGGGATTAAAGGTGTGTGCCACTATGCCTGGCTCTGAAATTTCTATTTCTTTAAGGTTCAGGGTTGTTTTTTTTTTTTTTTTTTAAAGGAAATTTTGTAATTTATTTATTTATTTATTTGGGAGTGACAGAGAGAAAGAGGGAGATAAGAGAGAGAATGGGCGTGCCAGCACCTCCAGCCACTGCAAACGAACTCCAGATGCATGCGCCTCCTTGTGCATCTGGCTTACGTGGGTCCTGGGGAATCAAGCCGCGAACCGGGGTCTTCAGGCTTCGCAGGCAAGAGCTTAACCGCTAAGCCATCCCTCCAGGCCCCAGGGTTTTTTTTTTCCTCTACATTGGGAGATAGGGAAAGAGGAAAGGAGAGAGAAGAAAAGAGGAACAGAGGAAGGAAAGAAGGAAGGAAGGAAGGAAGGAAGGAAGGAAGGAAGGAAGGAAGGAAGGAAGGAAGGAAGGAAAAAAGGAAGGAGAGAGGGAGAGAGGATGGAAGGAAGGAAGGAAGGAAAAAAGGAAGGAGAGAGGGAGAGAGGATGGAAGGAAGGAAGGAAGAGGTATAATAAGAGACCTTCCACAGTATGCCACAGATAAGCAATAAATGATGGCTTTACTTATGGCTAATATTTCAAACGATGAGAAATGGGGAAGTCTGGCATCTTCCCATTCCAAAGTTGGCACTGGGAAAAGAAGACAGGAAGTGAGAAGGAAAAGGACGGTGATCAGTCAGAGACCAGGGCTGGGTCTCATCCAGGAACCAGGCCATATTCATGCTCTTCCTGAGAGTTCCAGAGAGAGCAGGGCCCTGCTTCTTCCACGGATACTCTGAGCCACCGAGAAAGCTTGCACCAGGACCGCTCTGAGATAAAAACACCAGTGGGAAGGAACAAGCAGAACCAAGCTTAGTTCCTGCTGGCGAACCCCTCCCTGAGAGATAAGAAGAAACCCAGCCCAGAGTGCAATTCCTTCCGCTCAGTCCTGGCAATGCATTTGCCTTTCCAAACACACACCCTTGAATAATTCAGTTTGGAGTGTTTCACTCCATTTATCCTAGCAGAGGAGTTAATATTGGGCCGCGGGTGTGTGTTTCTGAAAGGGATCCACAGAGAAACCGCTTTTGAAAACGTCGATACCCAAGAAGACAAGCAGAGAGTTTAAAAGGGCCATAATTCATAAATCGATGACGCCGCACTCCTGAGGAAGCGCTCCGCATTGACTGGTCAACAATTCCATTTGCAGCAAGCTGAAACAGCTGCGTCTTCCAGCGGATCCTTGGCTGCCGCTCATGACAATGAGACAAGGTCTCAAGAAGATCCCTCTCCAGCCTCCCTCTCTTCTTAGGGGCTCAGGCATGTGGGGGGCGGGGGGAGTTGCTGTGGATTTGATCTATATTCATTTCTGTGAGTAGTGTACCCGAAGACGCAGAACCAACCCTGAAACAGGCAAAACGATCTGAACGTGCAGGACTCCTAGATTTCTTTGCCTGGCTTTTCAGCCGGACTGTCAGACAGCATGAGACCTTGAACACGTCCTTGCCAGGCAGAGGTTTCCAAGGGGACCCACGGGGAAATGCAAACAACTGTTGCAAATTCTTAATGGTTGCCAATGGCCTCGCTCAGAGCAGAGTGCTTGGCCTTGACTGTGCATGTGGAAAGAGCACTCCACACCTGGAACGGGCTAATGGCCTGTCATATGCTTATAGGGAATTCACAGTGAGTGCACAGAAAGAAATCAGTAAACAGAAGCCACAACTCAGTCGCTTTCTTTTTCTTGTTCTTGTTTTTTCGAGGCAGAGTCTCGCTCTACTCCAGGCTGACCTGGAATGCAGTACGTAGTCTCGGGATGGCCCCGAACTCACAGTTGCGTTCTGACACGGACCCCGAGGCTTGGACTTGGTAGGAATTCTCATTACAGAGAAACAAGACACAGGACTACAGGTCAGCTCTCAAAAAATTCCTGAGTGGGGGTTTGGTGTAATTTCTTTTTCTCCCTCATCGGCTTGTTTCCCTCCCACTATACTATCTCACAAAACACAGAACCATGAAAGAAAGAGAGGAAAAACAAAATCAAAAACAACCAAAGGGAAGGCCCCCACCAAGTGGTCAGCAAAGGGCTTCCCAGGGCATTGGTTTCATTGAAAACTTCTTCTGTGCTCTGTCTAAAGCTTTTCAAGAGCAAAGACGTATAAGAAAGTAATTAAACCTCCTACCTTTTATCAGTGTGTATGACAGAATGAGTGGATTATAATAAGCATTCTCTCATTTAATCGTAAAAGTAGTTGGTGGAAGAAGAAGAAATTATTCTTTTATCTTATTTTGCAAGCAGAGAGAGAAAGAGAAGAGAGACAGACAGAGAGAGGATGGGCGCGCCAGGCCCCCTAGCCACTGCAAATGAACCCCAGATGTGTGTGCCCCCTTGTGCACCTGGCTTACATGGGTCCAGACTGGGGAATCAAACCCAGGTCCTTTGGCTTCGCAGGCAAGATCCTGAACCGTTAAGCCATCTCGTCAGCCCAGAAGAAACCATTCTTAACCCCATCTTATCAGGCGCACAGAGTTATACAGTTAAGGAAGATGTCGGACATACACTTGAGCAGTTTGGTGCTGGAAGTTCTCTCGACTGAGGTTCCATAGTCCCCTATGTTCCAGCTTGAAGAAGCTGAAGAGAGGTGAAGAGGTTGGAGGAGCGGCTGGCCCTTGTGTTTGGGGTAATGGTCAGAAGTGGCTAGTGACCATAGCGGAACATGGACTGAGTACTTAGTATCGACCAAGGAAGCACCGACAGAGACGTGGCTGTTTACTCAGAGTGGTCCCGAACATCCCAGAGCTGGATGCTCATCCACAGAGCTGGGCCGGAGCCAGGGCTCTGAACCACTGCGCACTCAGGGCGTGACAGCTGGCACCGAGCATCTGGGCTTCCGCACAGCCTGAGTGAGCGAGTCAGACAGAAAGGCGTGAACCTCACGTCCGGGAACCATGGCTTTGAGGGAAAGCACAACCCCTTGTGCAGCTCCCAGTAATGACTCTGGGGTCAAATAAATGCGCAGAACTCAATCCTGAGCTTTCGCTTACTCACGCAGAATCAATCAATGCCATGGAAAGAAAGAACAGGGCTGGAGAAATGGCTTAGTGGTTAAGGCACTTGCCTGCAAAGCCAAAGGACTTAGGTTCGATTCCCCAGGACCCACGTGAGCCAGATGCACAAGGAGGCACATGCGTCTAGGAGTTCATTTGCAGTGGCCGGAAGCCCTGGCGCGCTCATTCTCTCTCTATCTGTCTCTCTTTCTCTCTGCTTCTTTCTCTCTATCAAATAAATAAATAAAATTAAAAAAATAATTTAAAGAGAGAGAGAGAGAGAGAGAGAAAGAAAGAAAGAAAGAAAGAAAGAAAGAAAGAAAGAAAGAAAGAAAGAACGAACAGCCGGGCATGGAGGCACACGCGTTTAATCCCAGCACTAGGCGGGGGATGGGGGGGCAGAGGTAGGAGGATTGCCATGAGTTCAAGGCCACCCTGAGACTACAGAGTGAATTCCAGGTCAGCCTGAGCTAGAGTGAAAACACTACCTGAAAGAAAGAAAAGAAAGAACAAACCCTACCTCAAGAAAAGAAAAGAAAAGAAAAGAAAAGAACAAAGGAAGGTTGTAGAAGGAAAGAACTATAGTATTATGCAGATTCCACTGAGCCCAAGGGAGCCTGGAATTAGGAGGACATGTGGCCTGGCAGCTGCAGGGCTGGGCTCCATGAGGACAGGCCCAGACCTAGGTCTCGCTGGCCTGGCTCGGGTATTCCATTACCACTGACAGCCAGAACCCAGGCGCACAGCTCCGGGGGTGCTCCTCCATCTCTCGTAGCGTGTTATCAGTGGACTTCAATGGTTAGCAACAAAACTCTCTCTTTATGCTTTTCTGTGCAGCCCAGTAAGGAAACTGTGAATTGGGGTATGGGGCCATTCTCCCTACTCCTCCCGCCACAGGCATCTCTACAAGCCTGTTCAGAAACCTCCATGCTGAGCCTTCCCTTTGCCACCAAAGCCAGCTGACAGTCCACGTGTTGAAGTTGGAGGAGCTGGAAATGAATGTTTACTCTATCTTGTTTTTCAAAGGTCTAGAGGTGCTGGCCTCAGGCCTTACCAGAAGTCTCACATCTGGCCTCAGATCTCTGACAGCTGGGCCACTACACACCCTGCTCCACCACCACCACATCACCATCACCACATCACCATCAGGAACATAAAATTATGCCACGAGCGGCTTGGTTAGAGAACCAACATCTTTGAAAATGTCCGTGGAAGGCACAGGAGGGACACAAGCTATATTCACCGATCAGTTTTTCCATAGCTTCGAGTGTCCCTTGTCAGCTCTCCAGTCCTCCTGCAAGTTTGCAGGAGATGAAAACGGAGCAGTCACAGCAGAGGGTTACCTAAGGTTGTGAGTGCCCTGACCAGGGACTGGATAGGTCCTGGAGGGCCCTGAGCTGTGTCGGAGGCCCTGATATAGTAGCCATTTCCCGCAGCCCCACTTCCTGTCATTGTATTTCAGTGGAACAAAAATGTCATGGTGAGCAGTTGGTTACTCGGTCACATAGGATACTTGAATAGATATATTCTACGAGCCTTGAAAACCTGCTCTGTGCACTGATAACAAGGCTAAAAATACCTCGGGCCATAGTAGTGAATTTGAGAGTCTAAATCAGAGATTGGAACACGTGTGTGTGTGTTTTTTCAGCTCATCTTAACAAGGTAGCCAATGTGCTGGTCCCCTCCCCCCACCCCAACTTCACATTCTCTTTCCTTCTGAATGTCAACTTAAACCACTGCTTTTGTGTAACGCTGGGGACGTTTGGTATATTGGTTTATTTCTTCAGCGTCTCATTCAGGTTGAAGGTCACTTTCATGTGTGTGTCGTGGTATCCAGCCTCTCTCATAGGTCCCATGAAAGACCTGGGGTTCCTGGTTCCACACTGTGGGAGTTTGATTCAGGTGTCCCCCCATAAACTTAGGTGTTCTGAATGCCAGGTTCCCAGCTGATGGAGATCTGGGAATTAACACCTCCTGGAGGCAGTATATTGTTGGGGGCGGGCTTATGGGTGTTATAGCCAGTGTCCCCTTGCCAGTGCTTGGCACACTGTCCTGTTCCTACTGTCCACCTGATGTTGGCCAGGGGGTGATGTCCACCCTCTGCTCATGCCATCGTTTTCCCCTGCCATCATGGAGCTTCTCCTTGAGTCTATAAGCCAAAATAAGCCTTTTTTTTCATCCACAAGCTGCTCTTGGTCTAGTGATTTCTGCCAGCAATGCGAACCCGACTGCAACACCCACTGAACTTCCCCCAGGTTCAGTCCTGCTATTCTGATATTGATGACTGGCCTAGAATCCCCAACTGCTGGTTCTTTCTCCCATTTCCGCTTTCTCTTACTACAATTCATTCTCTTAGCAATTTAAAAAATATATTTTATTTATTTGTTTTTAAGAGAGAAAGAGGCAGATATATAAATAGAGAGAATGGGCACGCCAGGGTCTCCAACCCTGCAAATGTGGGTCCTGGGGAATTGAACCTGGGCCCTTTGACTTTGTAGGCAAGTGCCTTAACTGCTAAGCCATCTCTCCAACCCCTCCCCTATCCTTGGCAATTCTATGTGTCCTAAACTCCATCCTAGCACATGTCTAGGTCTGTCATTGAGTTGTTCCTGAAACTGCATTTGGCTAAGCTCCTAAACCTGGGCTGTGGTCCAGGCACATAAACTTATGTCAGAGACTCAGGGTTCCCAGCAGGACCCACAATGGCAGCCAGTTTCTCCCAGCTTGGGGCACAACACCTCATTTTCATATGGCCTACTGCCTGTCACAAGGGAAGATTCCCTCAGGGTCTCTATTCCATGTGCAGATTCTGAAGCCCATGGACCACAATCTCATGAACACCCGGGGAATCTGGATGTCCTGTGGGGTGGAGGAGGGACAGACAAAGCCTCACTCACTCCCCATGTCATGCAAGCCAGCCTCTAACTCATGGTGATCCCCCCACCCCAGCCTCCCAAGCGCTGGGATCACAGATGTGAGTCACCATGCCCAAGTGAGAATGTGGACTTTAACCAAGGCCTCAGGTGACAACTCGCTGGGCAAGATTGAGAAATGACAAACAGAACATTCTGGAATTAGACTTGCCTGGTTCAAATTCTAACTGCTCTTGCCATGTGATTTTATGCAAGTTATACTGTCTAAGCCCTCAGTCTTCATTATGTATTAATTATAGTGGCTACCTTGGCCTCGGGGTAGAACACTTGCCTAGCACATGGAAGGTCCTGTGCTTAAGCCAAAGCAATGTAAAGTAAATAGATGATAGATAGACAGATGATAGATTTGATGGATAGATGATTGATAAATGATAGACAGAGGATAGATAGATGATAAATAGATGATAGATTTATAGATTGATAGATGGAAGGAAGAAAGAAAGAAAGAAAGAAAGAAAGAAAGAAAGAAAGAAAGAAAGAGGGAGGGAGGGAGGGAGGAAGGAAGGAA
>PVKW010035294.1:0-21810 GCA_004027895.1 Orientallactaga bullata | reverse complement strand
AGGCCCCCAGGAATGCTAACACAGATAGGTGTACTTGTAGTGTAGGACAGAGTGAAGAGTCTGCCCTGAACTTTGGGGAACACAGGCTCCAATTTGGAGCTGATGGTCTAGTTGGTGGTTTTCCAACTTTCTTCAGCAGCAAACCCCTTAATGTAAATAAAATCTTACCCTGAACCCCGATACGTAAGACAGCTACAAGAGGAGCTATTCTCTGTGGGCAAGTTGCCTAGCTTGCTCAGCCCCGCATCCCCCTGTCTCCCAAAGGACTCCCCAGGCTCTGCCAAGCAGTGTGAAAAATAGTGGCCTAGTTTGTCCTGAGAAAGTCAGAGGCACCTGTCCCAACTGCTTTTCACAGACCAACTCTGAGTTTCTGGTATCAGCACACTCACAGTAGACCCAGTGGAGCATGCAGTCTACCACTTCCCCCCATAAATACCTTTAAAAAGTGCAACTCCCCCCCCCAAAAAAAAGGTGCAATCCTCTCTCAAAAGCTAAAGTTTGAACTAAACACCCGAGGCCAATTTGGTGCCACATTCTAGCACAATGATGCCACCTTCTAGGACCAAGTGAAATCTCCCGGTCAAGTCAGCTGTGGTTTGGCTAAGTTGATATGTGCTCAGGATCGCAGGCAGGGTTCTAAAGCACTGCATGAAGTCAGCATTGAGAGGCAGCAGTGTCAGCACTGTGGAGCGTGCAGCAGTGAGGTCTGGCTCAGGGCATGCGTTTGGAGTGAATCATTTCTCCCTCAGAAGAAAAAGCTATGTATGAATTTGTTCTAAAGGACTGCACTGTGAGTTCTAACGTTAGCATCCTCCGACTCTGAGTGCGAACAAGTAACACCCATGCAACGTGCACGGCTTGAGATGAAACAGGAATGTGTCTAGGTCATGGTAGGTTCTCTAGAACCTGTGCACCTGGCCCTGACAAAGCAGCACTGCAAGCCCACCACAGAATAGGAAGTACTTGTCACCGTCACACCCAGGGGCTCGGCCAAAAGGGCCTTCTCATGACATTACCAGCCTCACCAAGACATAGTGCAACATCCACACTGTATTCTAGATCAGCATTATGTCCATACTGTAAAGGAAAGTTAGCTAGAACCCCAACTTAGGGTTTTAAGTTTCACTTAAGTGGTGTCTAAAGGCAACACTTTAGACATCATTGTGCCCCAGTGGAAGGGACGGTGGCAGGCAGGTCCAGATACTGAGGGTTCCACACACGCAGCCTCCACAGCTCTGCCCTCTGTCAGCCCAGGAGGCAGCAGCAAGTGCAGGATGCTCACAAAAGGAGAACGATGAGGAACAGGCCAGCTGTAGAGCTCTCCTCTCCAGAGCCTGCCAGCAGCTTTCTGCAGAGAAGTGCCAGAACCCTCCATCTGGATACAGCGTTCCTCCTTCAGCCTTGAGGCGTCGGGACACAGGGGGCAGAGAGGGCAGAGGGACAGAGAACTAACTGCCTTGTTCTTGCCACTGCAGAAGGCAATGTTTTTTCCTTAAAGAATCCCACCACCCGATTAAACAAACAGCCCAGCATGCACATGAGCACGCGTGCATGTGCACATACCATGTCCAAGCAGTTCACAGCCACGGCCGCCTCTCCCAACCACCTGATCACCAATGGATGTGTCTTCTAGACTCCCCAAATCCCGCTCATCCAATGGAGACCCAATTCCTTATGCAAGCCCACCTTCCCCAGCTCTGCTAACCATGCTCCATACCTGTAGGATGACTCAGTATAAGTGTGTCATAGCAGGAATATGGGGTGAAGGGAGAAGTGAAAGGTTGTATTGATAACTTGTAAGTTACATTTTAAGCCTTTTTAAAAAATGCAGTGGCTGAGCGCACACGCCTTTAATCCCAGCACTCGGGAGGCAGAGGAAGGAGGATCACCATGAGTTCGAGGCCATCCTGAGAATACAGGTCAGCCTGGGCCAGAGTGAGAACCTACCCTGAAAAAACAAAAGCAAAACAAAATAAAAAAAACAAACAAAAACAAAAATGCAGTGGGCTGGAGAGATTGCTCAGTGATTAAAGGCACTTGCTTGCAAAGCCTGATGGTCCAAGTTCAAATCCCCAGTACCCAAGTAAAGTTAAATGTACAAAGTGTTGCATACACCTAGAATTCATTTACAGTGGCAAGAGGTCCTGGTGTGCCCATATTCATTGTCCCGGCCCCCTGCTTGCAAATAAATTATAAATAAAATAAAAGAGTAAAAAAAAAGCAGAATATGAAAATCATTTTGGATAATCACGTGTTCTGGAAAGATGACATTGAAAGCAGAGTAGATGACTAGTTAACCGGAGGAGAAGGATCTAGAGCGACAGTGCTTTATAGATCCACCCTGCTTACACCACACAGGCGCTTGTTAAGCCTTACTTACTTTATAGATCCGTCCTGCCTACGCCACACAGGCGCTTGTTAAGCCTTAACTTTGATGGCATCAGTCACCTAGTACTCTCTATAGCTGTTTCGTGAACATTCTAAGTGATTCATCTTAGGTGAGCTTATGTGATTTTTTTTTTTCTATGAGTTTTTCTTCTTTATTTTATTTTATTTTAATTAATTAATTATGTATTTATTTTGTTTTCTGAGGCAGGGTCTCACTCTAGCTCAGGCTGACCTGGAATTCACTATGTAGTCTTAGGGTGGCCTTGAACTCTCGGTGATCTTCCCGCCTCTGCCTCCCGAGTGCTGGGATTTCTTCTTCTTCTTTTTTTTAAATTCGTTGGATTTGGAAGGAAAACTAACTTTCCAAATATTCTAAATATATTAAAAAAAAACTAAAGAGGAAAAAGGCCAATATAATAAGTTGATATCAAACTTCAGCTTTACCTTTTTATTTGATGTGCCACATAATAAATAATATATACCTTTCATTTACTTTTTTTTTTTTTTTTTTGAGGCAGGGTCTCACTCTAGCCCAGGTTGACCTGGAATTCACTATGTAGTCTCAGGGTGGCTTCAGACTCACTGCGATCCTCCTATCTCTGCCTCGTGATTGCTGGGAGTAAAGGCATGTACCACCATGCCTGGCTACATTGTTTATTCTTAATGTTAGAATCCTGAAAAGACATAAAAATAAAATGATTTTAATTGTTGTTATAGTTACCTTTGCGTTGCTGGTACCAAACACCCAACCCAGAGCAGCTAATGGGAGGTTTGGTGGTTTGAATTAGGTGTCTCTCATAAACTCATGTGACTCAATGCTTGGTTCCCAGCTGGTGGCAGTTTGAGAAGAGAGAGTGCTTTGGGAGTTGGGCTTAGGGTTGTTCCAGCTCCCCTTCCTGCTGCTGCGTCCACCTGCTGTGCAAAAGGGGCGTCCAGCCTGTGCTCTGCCATCTTCCCTGCCAACATGGAGCTTGCCCTTGGGACTGGAAGCTAGAACAGATCACTTTCTTCCCATCACTTGCTTTTATTCAGTGCTTTAACCCAGCAGTGAGAAGGTAACTGCAACAGGAGTTGTGGTGGTTTGATTCAGGTGTCCCCTATAAACTTAGGTGTCCTGAATGCTAGGTTCCCAGCTGATGGGAATTTGGGAATTAGCATCTCCTGGTGGCAGTGTATTGTTGAGGGCGGGCTTATGGGTGTTATAGCCAGTTTCCCCATGCTGCTGTTTAGCACCCTCTCCTGTTGCTATTGTCCACCTGATGTTGGCCATGGGGTGATGTCCACCCTCTGCTCATGCCGTTGTTTTCCCTGCTATCATGGAGCTTCTCCTTGAGTCTGTAAGCCAAAATAAACCTTTTTTTCCCCCACAAGCTGCTCTTGGTTGGGTGATTTCTGCCAGCAGTGCGAACCTGACTGCAACAGGAGGCAAGGGTTATCCCATCTTGAGGGAGAGTTTCATGATGGCAGGAAAAAAAATGGTAGAGCAGAGACTGGGCATCAATTCCTGCCACAGCAGGTGGAAAATAGCAGCAAAAGAGGAAGCTGAGGTGGGTGAGGTGGCGCATGCCTTTAACCCCAGCACTCGGGAGGCAGAGGTAGGAGGATCGCCATGAGTTCGAGGCCACCTGAGACTACAGAGGGCATTCCAGGTCAGTCTGGGCTAGAGCAAGACCCTGTTTCGAGAAACAAACACACAAGAAAGAAAAAGAGGGAGCTGAGCTCTGGCAAGGGTAAGCTGGGCTGTAACACCCTAAAGCCTGCCCCATACACGAGTGTGTGGGGACCGTCTGATTCAAACCTCCACAGCTATCTTATTTACTTGGTAAGTTTGTTACACATTTATGCCAGTTTAAAATTACTGTTTGAACCAGGCATAGTAGCATTCAGGAGGCTGAGGCATAGGATTGCAAGTTCAAGGCCAGTCTTGGCTATAAGCAGTCTCTAGGCTAGCTTGGGCAACACAGAGAGGGTTACCTTATCTTTTAAAAAAATTATTTGAGAGAGCAAAAGAGGCGGGGGGGGGGGAGAGAGTGAGAGAGAGAGGCAGAGATAGAATGGGTGTGCCAGGGCTGCCAGCCACTGAGAACAAACTCCAGACTCATGTGCCAACTTGTGCATCTGGCTTACGTGGGTTCTAGGGAATCCAACCTAGGTCCTTTGGCTTTGCAGGCAAGTGCCTTAACCTCTAAGCCATCTCTCCAGCCTGGTTTCCTTATCTTAAAAAGAACAAACAAACAGGGCTGGAGAGATGGCTATGCGGTTAAGGCACCTGCCTGTGAAGCCTAAGGACTCAGGCTCAATTCCCCCAGTATTCATGTAAGCCAGATGCACATGGTGGTGCATGTGTCTGAAGTTCCTTTACAGTGGCTTGAGGCCCTGGCGTGCCCATTCCCTCTATCTGCCTCCTTCCCTCTTTCTCTCTCAAGTGATGATAATAATAAAAAAAAAAACAGAATAAACAAAGACCCCTCACCCCGAAGCTAGTGTTTAGATTGTGTCAAAAACAATAGACCATTCTCTCCACAACTGCCATTTTGTTAGACAGGAATCTCAAGACTGGGGAGAAATCTGCTATGACTTATTCTCAGAATGCCAGTTCTTCGAGGACTTCAGACTAATGCAATTGCTTGCTGTCATGTTTCTCTGCCTACCTTTTTGAACATCACCATAGAATCAAGTAATTTTCTATGCCAAGTACAGTTTTATGTTTTCATTTGTCATAAAATAATGTGCTCATGTTTAACCGTTTGGGCTAAACTATCTTTATTTCTACTGTGATTGGGTTATATGGGGTAGGGAATTTGGAGCTTCAGTTGACTTAGTTATTTGCTGTGTCTGCCTAATTAATAACCCACTTTAAATCAAATGCAAATCTTGGAACTGTTGTGCTTTACAAGTATTCCTTTAGTTTTTGTTCTCAGTGAGTAATTCTTTTCATAATTGAAAAAATACTATAGCAGAAAAGGTATTGGTTTTAGTTTGAGAAAATGAAGATTCAGCTTTTTGCCATGAACTTCATCTTGGAAGTAAAGCGAGACAGTACTGTTTGTAGACATTTAGTAATCTTTTATGGCTGCCAGCAAAAACACCACCAGTCAAAGCTCCTAGTAGTGAGCTTACTTTGTTTGATATCGCTCTCCTGTTGAAGAACCCGGGTCAGCTTGCCTTTGTCTTCCAAACTGTGCCTGATACCACATGAGTATGAAAAGTTTTTTTCTGGCTTTTCTTAGTATCATTTATATCCATGTACCATGCCATTGTGTGCTCTACACAAGGTGTGTACACTCTTGTTTCCAGTCCTGTGTTCTAGCTGATAGCAAGTTGACATTAACGACTACCTCACAGGCACTTTTGCAAATCCAGAGTGGAGCATGGCCAGCAGCCTCTAAAATGGAAGATATAAGGGATATAACTGAGTATTTGTTTCTGGGTGCCTATGCTATAATTGATAGGAGAGTTTTCATTAAAAAAAAATTCTTGGGCCTTGGAGGGGGCTTAGCGGTAAGGCACTTGCCTGCCAAGGCTAAGCACGCATGTTCAAATCTCCAGGTCCCATGTAGCGAGATGCAGTGATACAAACATGCAATGTCGCACATGTGCACAAGGGGGTGCACGCATCTGGAGTTCTTTCAAAGTAGCTGAAAGGTCGTGGTGCGCTCATTCTCTCCCTGCCTGTCTCTCTCAAAAAGAAAAAAGAAAAAAAGTTTTCCTAGGAGTTGAGATAGCTCAGCCATTAACGTGCCTTCCTTGTAAGAATGAGGTCCAGAATTCATGGACGTGGGTACTGGGGAATTGAACCTGGGCCGGCAGGCTTTGTGAACACGTGCATTTAACCATCTTTGTCATCTTTTATTCTACTTAAATGACATGATGCAATTTTAAGATGGTTCGTGTGTGCAATGCCATCTTGAAAAGTTATGGCAAAGCTGTTGGGTGACACGGACATCCAGAACAGAGAACGGGACAGCCTCACCACACAATCCACTGTCATGGCCAGAGCAGAAGCTGAAGTAGTTATTGTTTTAGGTACCATAGGGGCCAAATAATGAAGAGTAGTTTATAGTTTTGGGTTTTTTTTTTTTTTTTTGGTTTTTCAAGGTAGGGTCTTACTCTAGCTCAGGCTAACCTGGAATTCACCATGTAGTTTCAGGGTGGCCTTGAACTCATGTTGAACCTCCTACCTCTGCCTCCCAAGTGCTGGGATTAAAGGCATGCGCCACCACGCCCTTTTTTTTTTTTTTTTTTTTTTTTAAGTTTTTCTAAAGTAGGGTCTCACTCTAGCCCAGGCTGACCTGAAATTCCCTATGTTAGTCTCAGGGTGGCCTTGAACTCACTGCAATCCTTCTACCTCTGTTTCCTGAGTACTAGGATTAAAGGTGTGTGCCTCCATGCCCTGCTTAGTTTATGTATTTTTTGGAGAGCTAGAGAGAGAGAGAATGGGCATGCCAGCAGCCTCTCAGCTGCTGTGAACGAACTCAGAAATGTGCGCCCCCTTGTGGTCAAGTGAGGCATTGTGCCCTCGCGTCACTTTTTGCATCTGGCTAAATGTGGGACCTGGAGATTGGAACCAGCATTCTTAGGCTTGGCAGGCAGGTGCCTTAACTGCCAAGCCATCTCTCCAGCCCTAGTTTATGTATTTTAAGAACATGAATAAATTAAATTTTTGGCTAGATTATCACCTATCACTGAAACTTAAATTCAGTTCTAGAATAATATGCATTGTTTAAAACTCCTCCCTTTCAAATGTGTTGTATTCTGAATCAAAATTTGTTTAAGTCTGTGTTTCAGTGATAGAAACCATTTGTAAATCCTGGCAAATGAGCATGGACTTCTAAAGTAGACTGACAGCAGGCTCTTAGGAAGATTATAAAGGTTGTGAATGAGTGTCCTCTGTCTTTTGTTTGATGGGAAAGCTTGCACTTGAGATGCTGTCCTTCATTTATGATAACACATCAAAAGGACTCTTATTCTGAAAGGCATCATGTAAGTCTTAACATGCAAAGGGAGAAATGGCTTCACAAAACATCACTTTGCAATTACACATTATCTTACAAAAGTACTTGTTAGTTTCACAAAGTCTAAGTACAATAGCTGACCAGAATCCTAGCTGTGCATGTTTGCTAAACACAATTCTATGTTTTTCTTCCGAGGTAGGGTCTTACTGTAGCCCAGGCTGACCTGGAATTTACTATGTAGTCTCAGGGTGGCCTTGAACTCACGGTGATCCTCCTACCTCTGTCTCCCGAGTGCTGGGATTAAAGGCATGTGCCACCACGCCCAGCTCTATAATTCTTAAATTTTATATGGATCATGTTATAGTAGATGCCGTTCCTTTACGTGCACATACAGTTGTATTATAGAAAGTAAATAAACAGTCCAAACACTGAAATAGGAGAGGTGTGATAAAGACAGTACAAGCCAACCAGAGGCTTGTAGATTTTACTGAGTTATCAGGTAAAGTTTTAATTCTTGGCATTATTTATGGTATTTGGTGTTTGTCTAGAAAGAAAGGTATAATTAATTAAAATGAAGATTAGTAGGGAAAAAGTATATCCATTTGCTAGTACCAATGAAGCAAATCACAAATTTCGTGGCTTACAACATAGATTTTTTTTTTTCTTAAACTTTCAATTTTTTTTTTTTTTCGAGGTAGGGTCTCTCTAGCCCAGGCTGACCTGGAATTCACTATGTAGTCTCAGGGTAGCCTTGACCTCATGACGATCCACCTACCTTTGCCTCCCGAGTGCTGGGATTAAAGGTGTATGCCACCGTGCCTGGCTACCATGATGATTTTTTACGGTGGTAGGAATTGTTTCTTTTATTATTATTATTATTTATTTATTTATTTTTTGTTGTTGTTTTGCAAAGTAGGGTCTCGCTCTGGTCCAGGCTGACCTGGAATTCACTATGTAGTCTCAAGGTGGCCTCGAACTCTCCGTGATCCTCCTACCTCTGCCTCCCGAGTGCTGGGATTAAAGGCGTGCGCCACCACGCCCAGCTTATTTAGATACTTTAATTGTTAGAAAAGAAACATAAACATAAAACAAAACAAAAATATCTAAATCATAGAAATTTTCCTAAAGCAAGCCATGAAAGAAAGTTAATCATTATAATCATAGTTTAACTAGAATTACTTATGTTTTCTTCTTTTACAGGAATTGAAACCTGATGTTGTAACTAAATCTGCTCTTGGTGATGATGTCAACTTTGAACAAACTTGTAAAAAGGTATACTGTTGGGTCAGTGTGGACTGAGCCCGCTCTCAATTGTTCTCTAGCTCTTCCTGGTGTTAGACTCTATACTCTTCCCCACCCCCTTCCCACTAACACCGCTACCAAATCATAATGTTCAGATAGCCAAGGAATACTGATAACATTTTAAAAAGCTATTTATTAAATTATGTCACTAGTGGACTTTTAAAAAATTTTTAAATTTTTTTTCATGTTTTGAGGTAGGGTCTCACTCTAGCTGGAATTCACTGTGTAGTCTCAGGGTGGCCTTGAACTCATGGCGATCCTCCTACCTCTGCCTCCCAAGTGCGGCAGCAGGAACGTACAGTGAGGCTTGATCACATCAATGGTCAAGTAGCAGAGACAAGGTGAAGCAGGGCAGGACTAGACCCCCAAGCCTTCCCCTAGTGGTGTCAGCTAGGCTCTGCTTCCCACAGGTTCAACAGTCTCCCCAAATAGTACCACTACTTGGGGTCCAGGTGTTCAGAAACAAAAGCCTTTGGGGGACATTTCACATTCAAGCCATAACAGAACCAATAGATCTAGAGATGGACCCACTTGTGCAAACAGGTCCCAAGGAGGGTGTAATTGAGTTTTAAGTTAACTGGAGATAAGTAATACCAACCCTTCAAAGCAGCCTGATGGCTCAGGGAGAGTCGAGTACTGATGAAGCCCCCCTCTCCTTCAAGCAGAAAAGAAATAATAGGAGGAGAGGGAGGGAGGGAGAATAGATGCACCAGGGCTTCCAGCCACCGCATGCACCATTTTGTGCATCTGGCTTTACGTGGATACTGGGGAATCAACAAACCTGGGTCTACAGGCTTTTTTTACTGAGCCATCTCTCCAGCTCCCTTATTAGTGCTTATCCACCTTGCCTCAGAATGATGTTCATCGATTATATTCTCCATGTTTATATCAAGCTAGGCATGTGGAGTACCCACCCCACCTCATTTCTCCACAGAACTCTTCATATGTGCCCAGCTTCCAGTGTTCTGTGAACGTTTGATCTCGAGTAGGAACATCAGCAGACAGAATGTAAGGTGGTGGTGTTCTTTTCCCTCCAGTCGAAAGTACTTTATTTCCCTAGATTCAACACTTAACTAAAAATACTAGTTGAGGGCTGGGAAGATGGCTAAGTGTTTGCTTATACACCCTGGGGAATTCCCAGTACACAAAGTGTCACATGCATCTGGAATTCGTTTGTAGTAGCAAGAGACCCTGTTCGCCCATACTCACTCTCTCAAATAAATGAATTTAAAAAATAATTGCGTTTATGTATGATTACATAATTGAGACTTAAAAATGTTTTATTACTTCTAGAATACTCATGCATACTTTTGAAACAATTCTTTTGGTCCAGCCAACTATACTGTTTCTGATTATCTTGCTAAATGTTTTAATTTTAATTTTATTTATTTATTAGAGAGAGAGGGAGAGGGAGAAAATGGGCATGCCAGGGTGTCTAGCCACTGTAAACAAACTCCAGGCGCATGCACCCCCTTGTGCATTTGGCTTATGTGGGACCTGGAGAATCGAACTTGGGTCCTTAGGCTTCACAGGCAAGTGCCTTAACTGCTAAGTCATTTCTCCAGCCCCTAAATGGTATTTATTATTTATTTATTTATTTAGAGGTAGGGTCTGGCTGTAGCCCAGGCTGATCTGGAATTCACTCAGTAATCTCAGGGTGGCATCAGACTCACAGTGATCCTCCTACCTCTGCCTCCCAAGTGCTGGGATTAATGGTGTGCACCACCACACCAGGCTCTTCCTAAAGGTTTTATTTCATTTTTTGGTTTTTCGAGGCAGGGTCTCACTCTAGCCCAGGCTGACCTGGAATTCACTCTGTAGTCTCAGGGTGGCCTTGAGCTCACGGCGATCCTCCTACCTCTGCCTCCCGAGTACTGGGATTAAAGGGGTGCGCCACCACGCCCAGCTTTGCTAAAGGTTTTTTTTTTTTTTTTTTTTTTTTGGGTTTTTCGAGGTAGGGTTTCACTCTGGCCCAGGCTGACCTGGAATTCCCTATGTAGTCTCAGGGTGGCCTTGAACTCACGGCGATCCTCCTACCTCTGCCTCCCAAGTGCTGGGATTAAAGGCGTGAGCCACCACGCCCGGCTGCTAAAGGTTTTTAATGGATACAAATATCAATTTGTTGATTTATTTCTTTAGCCGAAACCTAGAGTTGAGCTATGGCTCAGTTTGTTATTGCAGGTATTTAATTGTTAGCGTTCTTTCTCTACCAGTTCATTCACAGTCAGTGTGCTTTAGGCAACACTTCAAAGAATTAATATTGCACATCTTTTTTTTTTTTTCACTTTTGGACTATTGTTTACATCCAAAGGTTTACAGAATTCTTTTCAGAATACCAGTGATTTTGTGTTCACAGCAAATACCCAAATGCTAAAATAAATTTTTTTTTCCATTAAAAGATGGCGTGTTTTCTACGTTTTTACTTAATTTATTTGAAATGGAAGAAACTGGAGGCGTGTGAAAGACCACAGTTTCCTGAGAATTTTCCATGGCAAACATTGTGTCAATTTTAAATAAGGAAAGCTGTGGTTTCCTTCATACCTCCCAATTTTGTGAAGACTTTTTTTCATGCAGGTGTAAAAACTCCCCATAGAGACTGCTTAGCCTTTTAAGCTCCAAAATAGATGTATTTAAATTTAAGAAACATTTTCTGTCTCTTGATTGCATTCTGCTTTGGGGTAGTTCTGTGTACATTTACCTTACCCCCCCCCCCTTTTTTAAAGTTTTTTAAAAAATATTTATTTATTTGAGAGAGAGGGACAGAGATAGACAGAGACAGGGATAATGGATGCACCAGGACCTCTAGCCACATTAAATGTACCATCTTGTGCATCTGGCTTATGTGGGTCCTGGGGAATTGAACCTAGGTCCTTTGGCTTTGCATGCAAACAGCTTAACTGCTAAGTTATCCCTCTAGCCCTACCTTACCCGTTTAAATTACAGCTGCACCATGAGCCTCAAAAATCAGCCAGTGAATGTAGAGGGAAGGAAAGAAGGGTGAGTGTGAGGAGTTTTTTTTAAAAAATACTTATTTGAGGGGCTGGAGAGATGGTTTAGTGGTTAAAGCACTTGATTGTGAAGCCTAAGGACCCAGATTTAATTCCCCAGAACCCACGTAAGCCAGATGCCCAAGGTGGTCATGTGCCTGGTATTCGTATGCAGTGGCTGGAGGCCTTGGCATGCCCTTTCTCATCCCCCCTCTTTCTACCTGCCTCTTTCAAATAAATAAATAAAATATTAAAAATTATTTGAGAGAAGCAGATCAAAAGGTGGGAGGAGAGAGAATGAGAATGGGTGCTCTAGGGCCTCTAGCTACTGCAAATAAGTCCCAGATAAATGTGCCACTTTGTGCTTCTGGTTTTATGTGGGTACTGGGGAATCAAACCTGGGTCTTCAGGCAAATGTCTTAACCACTGAACCATCTCTCCAGCCCGGGTGTAAGAATTAAAAAAAAAAAAAAAAATCACTCATCACATCAGGAACTGCTATGCTCAATCTTGTGAGCTCCTGTACTTAATTCTTGCACTTTTTATTTTAGAGAGTGAGTCAGAGAGAAAAAGAGACAGACAGACAGACAGACAGACAGACAGTTGGTTCTCCAGGGCCTCAGCCACTACAATCAAACTCCACATGCTTCCACCACCTAGTGGGCATGTGTGACTTTGTGCTTGCCTCACCTTTTGGGCGTCTGGCTTATGTGGGATCTGGAGAGTTGAACATGGATTCTTAGGCTTTGCAGGCAAGTGTCTTAACTGCTAAGCCATCTCTCTACCCCTCCTGCTCTTAATTTAACCTGGTACAGCAAGACCTAAAACCCAGGCAAAAAGGAATGTGAGTCCACTTGCTTCACAAACTTTTTTTTTCCTCTCTCTATTATTTGTATGCCATCTCTTTCCAAAAAAGATTTAAGTAGACTTTACATAATTTCAGTGCAAAAATGATTAGAAATTGACTCACAAATGAAAGTTAACTTTAATGATTAAGAACAAATCTTGTAGGCAATGTTAGAGAGTAAATTCTTAAACCTGAATCTGAGTTCTAGCTTGTTCCTGACTGGCTAAGCAATCTTCAAATCAAGTCGAGGCTGTTAGTCTCTTGTACAGAAAACATCTTTGGCCTGAATACCTGTTAGCACTTGTTCATATTTGAATTGAAAAGGTTACATGAAACATTTTCTAAGAATAAAATTAAAGATTTAAAATGTTCAGTTTTACCATTTTTCTTCAAAAGAATTTTAAGTTTACTTAACTGATATAATTTAATAAAGAAGTTTTCTAAACTTCTCAAACTTAAAAATCCTTTTTTTTTTTTTAAAATAAAAAGAAGTGCTTTATCCTCAATACAGAATATGTAAACTTCTAGCCAGATTCTAGTTTGCTTGCTGATCACAAACTTGCCTGAGGTAGTGTTTGGCTTTAGTGCAAGCTGGCCTTGAAGTCACAGTGATCCCTGATTCTCCTACCTCTTCTGGCTCCCGAGTGCTGGGATTAAAGGCATGCCACCCTCAACGGACAAACATTTATATATATCTAAATCTATAGATATAGATATACAGATCTATATATCTATATATATGTATGTAAGCCTTGTGTGTCTGGCTTACATGGTTTCTGGGGAGTTGAACCTGGGTCGTTAGGCTTTGCAGGCAAGTGCCTTAACCACTGAGCCATCTCTTCGACCCTGATGTACATTTTTTTTAAGAGAGGGAGACAGAGATGGGCGTGCCAGCAGCCTCTCAGCTGCTGCGAATGAAATCCAGATGCGTTTGCCCTCTTGTGGTCAAGTTCAGCGTTGCGCCCTTGTATCACTTTGCATCTGGCTAAACGTGGGACCTGGAGATTGGAACCAGCATTCGTTCTTAGGCTTAGGAGGCAGGCGCCTTAACCGCTAAGCCATCTATCTCTCCAGCCTGTGATGAACATTTTTATTGATTGTCAAAGAGTGGAGAGCCAGGCGTGGTGCCACAAGCCTTTAGTCCCAGCATTTTGGGAGGCAGAGATAGGAGGATTGCTGGGAGTTCAAGGCCACTCTGAGACTGCATAGTGAATTCCAAGTCAGCCTGGGCTAGAGCGAGACCCTACCTCAAAAAAACAAAACAAAGAGTGGAAATTTTCAAGCTGGGCATGGTGGTCCACAACTATAATCCCAGCACTCAGGAGTCTGAGAAAGGAGAATCACCATGCGCTAAAGGCCAGCCTGGGCTGCAGAGTGAGACCCTTAGAGTAGAAAATTTAATCCTTGGTATTTGTAAAGCCTGTATCTACTGTGTACATTAATAATTCTTTCCATTATGTATTTTTTCCCTTTGAGAAGTTTCCTACACCCAAAATTATAAGCAACACAGATTAATAAATCAATGACAGACCATGAGGAACAAATATGAATTAAATAAAAATACCAGCTAAATATAGAATTTTGAGTCCAGATTTATCCAAAAGACAGACAGACACACACACCATTCCTTTATAATGCATTTTATTTTATTTATTTGAGAGAGAGAAAAAGAGAATGGGCGCACCAGGGCCTCCAGCCACTGCACTTGAACTCCAGACACATGCATCTGGCTTATGTGGTGTTGCAGTCAGGTTCACATTGCTGGTAGAAATCACCCAACCAAGAGTAGCTTGTTGGAAAAAGGAGGTTTGTTTTGGCTCACAAACTCAAAGGGAAGCTCAGCAATGGCAGGGAAAACGATGGCATGAGCAGAGGGTGGACATCACCCCCTGGCCAACATCAGGTGGGCAACAGGAACAGGAGAGTGTGCCAAACACTGGCAAGGGGGAAACAAGCTGTAACGCCCATAAGCCCGCCCTCAATAATGCACCGCCTCCAGGAGGCTTTCATTTCCAATTGCCATCAACTGGGGAGACTAGCATTCAGAATACCTAAGTTTATGGGGGACACCTGATTCAAACTACCACATTCTGCCCTGTCCCCCATAAACTGATAACCATACACGATAGAAAATACAATGTATTTAATCCAACTTTAAAAGTCCCCATAGTTTGTAATCAATCCTAATGATGTTTAAATACCCCCATAATCCAAGGTCTTTTAACTGAGCCATAATACCAAAAAATCTCCCCAAAACCATAATGGCATAGAATAAACACTCACACTGCAAAAGATGGCAGTGGGCACAGCAAAGAAATATTCAGCCAATACAAGATTTAAAACAACCAGGACAAACATCAAACTCTGTAGCTTCAAGTCCAACAACTCTAGCCAGCGACAAATCTCCATGTCCGATAATTCCAACCAGCAACACGTCTCTGGAGTTTCAATTCTGCCCCGCCAGCTAGGCTACTCAGTCCTGGAAAACTTCATTGGGTCCGGCAGCTCTCCTTAGCAGCCACCTCGTGGTCCAGGCATCTCCACTGCAGCCCACGGTTCATCCTCACAGCTTCATGGGGTCTCCATGCAGGCATCCAGCAAATCTGCTTCACACTTCCCATGGCCATTTCCAAAACACAAGACCACATTGCAAACTCAATGATCCTCTCCTAAACTTTCTTATACTCCACAATACCAGGTGGGGTGCCAGTTTGTTAATCCAGGGGGGAATAAAGCCGACTTTGAAGAACAAGACATTCCTCAAGCACTCAGGCCCCTTCAAAAGAGTCTACATTCTTCCTGTTGCCCCAGTGCAGGTCAGCTGGCCAATCTCAAAGGTTGTAATCTCTCAATTGCAGCTGAACGGGCAGCATTTCACCCAAAGATTTTCATTTTTTCTGTGCCATATCCCTCTGCTTACACTAGCTCCTTTCAACACAGTGCAACCCTGCACAAATTCTCAGTACATGGACATAACAGCAAGCCTCTCATACAAATTTCTAGCCCAGTCCAAGCAAAGTTCTTTCTCACCCTCATAAGCCAAACTTCCCAGTCCTTAGTTCTTACTGCATTCAGGTCTTTCAACTCTGACCAGAATAGTCCATCAAGCTGTACTTACAACACTGTAAGGCATCTCTTAGGCCAAGGTTTCAAATCCTTCCACCTTCCTCTTGAAAATCAGCTCCAAAAGTCCAAAGCCACAAAGTCAGGTGTCTTAACAGCAATCCCACTCCTCGGTACCACTATTACTGTTGCAGTCAGATTTGCACTGCTGGTAGAAATCACCTAACCAAGAGCAGCTTGTCGGAAAAAAGAGATTTATCTTGGCTTACATACTTGAGGGGAAGCTCTATGATGGTAGGGAAAATGATGCCTTGAGCAGAGGGTGAACATCACCCCCTGGCCAACATCAGGTGCACAACAGGAACAGGAGAGTGTGCCAAACATTGGCAGGAGACACTGGCTGTAACACCCATAAGCCCGCCCCCAATAATGCACCGCCTCCAGGAGGCTTTAATTTCCAATTGCCATCAGCTGGGGAGACTAGCATTCAGAACACTTAAGTTTATGGGGAACACCTGAATCAAACCACCACATGTGGGTACAGGGGGAATTGAATCTGGGTCCTTAGGCATCGCAGGCCAGTTCCTTAACCATTAAGCCACCTCTCCATCCCAGTGGCTAAGTTTTTGAGGCACTATACTTAGTCAACAAAGAAATCAGATAACTTGTGTTGGCACCAAATTTATACCAGATAAAACGTATATAATTTATTCTTTGAGTGAAAGTTACCCAGGTAAGTCCTCCAAACAGGATAGATTTCTTTTTTTTAATGTTTATTTAAAAAAAAAAACATTTATTTGATGGTCTGGATGGATGGCTTAGGGGATAAGGCACTTGCCTGCAAAACCAAAGGACCCACGTAAGCCAGATGCACAAGGGGGTGCTTGCATCTGGAGTTCGTTTGCAGTCGCTGGAGACCCTAGCCCACCCATTCTCTCTCTACCTGCCTATTTCTGTATCTCTCCCTCTCTCAAATAAATAAAAATAAAATATTTTAAAAAACATTTATTTGAGTGTGTGTGGGGGGGGCAGATAGAAAGAATGGGTGCACCAGGGCCTCCAGCCACTGCAAACAAACTCCAGACACATGTGCCATCTTATGCATCTGGCTTACGTGGATCCTGGGGAATTGGACCTGGGTCCTTTGGCTTTGCAGGCAAGTACAAACAGGATAGAATTCAGATGACTATGATCTTGCTTTTATTTAGATAATCATATGCTTATATTACTATACAATAATAGACAGAGAAGCTCTATATTGGCCTAGAACAATGAAGGATAGGGTTAGAATAAAGGTTTTCAAAGCTGCTGCATCCTCTATTACACACGAGTGACATTTTTAGTTTCATGTTGATTGCCTACCATGAGCACCTGCTCATCTATGTGCCACGGCATGAGGTAACCAAAGTCTCTGCATCTCATTGGTGTGAAAAATATCTACGTTGGCATGCATTGTTATGGACTGGGAAGTAAAAAAAATGAAGCGTTGTTTGTGCTAGTTGAGGTGATAGTTGAGCAGAGACTTGAATAATGCAGTGCAATGGTTAGCTGTGTATGTATTTGTAAGTTGAGCGTTCAGATAGAAAGGAAATTGCAGAAATAACCTCATTTTCAGAAGGCACTTCAGCATAAATAAGAACAGATAGGAAAGTGATGTGGTCTGATTGCACTTTTTTTTTTCAAGGTAGGGTCTCGTTTTCTAGCTCAGGCTGACCTGGAATTCACTATGTAATCTCAGGTGGCCTCAAACTCACAGCAATCCTCCTACCTCTGCCTCCTGAATGCTGGAATTAAAGGTGTGCACCACCATACCTCGCTTTGACTGATTAAAAAAAAATTATTTATTTATTTGTAAGCAGAGAAGATAGAAGAGAGGCAGCAGAGAATGGGCTCACCAGAGCCTCTATCTAGCCACTTCAAACAAACTCCAGATGTATGTGCCTCTTGTCCATCTGGCTTACGTGGGTCCTGGAGAATTGAACTGGGATCCTTTGGCTTCTCAGGCAAATGCCTTACTCGCTAAGCCATTTCTCCAGCCCCTGTGATTTTTTTAAAAAGATTTATTTTTATTTATTTATTAGAGATAGAGAGAGACAGACAGATAACGGGCACTCCAGCTTAGCCCGTGTGTGTGTGTGTGTGTGTGTATAAAATGTTTAAAAAAATTTTTTTTTGAGAGAGAATGGGTGTGCAAGGGCCTTCAACTGCTGTGAACAATCTCCTCCAGATGTGTGTGCCCCACCTTGTGTCGCTGTCTGTCTGGCTATGTGGGACCTGAAGATTCAAACATGAGTTCTTGGGCTTTGTAGGCAAGTGCCTTAACCTCTAAGCCATCTCTCCAGGCTTCCTCCCCCCTTTGAGGTAGGGTCTCACTCTAGCCCAAGCTGACGTAGAATTCACTATGTAGTCTCAGGCTGGCCTTGAACTCACACTGATCCTCCTGCCTGTGCTGGATTTAAAGGCATGGACTGTCACGCTCAGCCAACACTAAAATATTTGATTTTTCATATTAATTTAGTCTTCTTAGATTATTTAAGCTCTTTGAAAGTTAAAAACTGTTTCTCTTTCAAATTCATTCCACATGATGCCCAGCACAATTTTAAGTATTTTAGGGCTGTTATTTGATTTCATGATTATTTTAATTCTGCAGCAGCAGTAATACATTTATCTCCATGAACTTTGTCATTAGCATATACTACCTTGGTTATTTGTCTTGTAAGAATATTAGCAAATTCTGTTTCCTAAGCTTCAAAATTTGTGACAGATTTCATTTAAAAAACTTCCAGGGCTGGAGAGATGGCTTAGCAGTTAAGGCGCATGCCTGCGAAGCCTAAGGACCCTGGTTCGATTCGCCAGGTCCCATGTAAGCCAGATGCACATGGTGGCACATGCGTCTGGAGTTCGTTTGCAGTGGCTAGAGACCCTGGCATGCCCATTTTCACTTTCTCTTTCTGCCTCTCTCTAATAAATAAATAAACACAAATAAATAAATAAAATAAACTTCCAGTAGTGCCAAGTTATGTTTAGTCCCATATATATGAATTTTTTTCCTCTGCAGCCAGATTCTACTGCAACTGAAAGGGCCATTGCCAGATTAGCAGCGCACCCTGTGCTCAAGAAAAGGACGGATGAGCTGAAAGGTATGAATTAAATGTCATCAGTGTCCTTAATGCATTTGTTTTTATGATTTTGATGAATGACTTTTATTTATTTTAAATGTTGTTTGTCCTTTTAACTGTTGAGGTGATTTGCCATTATAGGCAAATTTCTTTCAGATACTTACAAAGATGGGATGGTGCTAGCAGATGTAGAAAATGACCACTATCTGAAAACACTGACTCTATATTCTTCTTAATTTTTAATGTTTTATTTATTTATTTATTTATTGATTGGTTTTCCAAGGTAGGGTCTCACTCTAGCCCAGGCTGACCTGGAATTCACTATGTAGTTTCAGGTGGCCTCGAACTCATGGTGATCCTCCTACCTCTGCCTCCTAAGGGCTGGGATTAAAGGTGTGTGCACTACCACACCTGGCTCATTTTCTTAAATTTTAACATATTATCATGCATCACATATATGAAACATAAAACTTGCATGATCAAGTTGAATATAATGTAACTATTAATAGAACAAGTCTGCTTTTGATCTTGTCACATCATGTTGCATATATTTTATAAAATATATTTACAGCATTAAGTACTTTTGCCGCAGATTGCATGGTGCTTGTCTTTATGTGTGACTACACATAACTACCACAGACATTAAAGTTGTCCCTGGTTCGTGCTCAGCGTTCATCCTGTTCTTCATGACTTGAAACAATGAAAGCATGATTTTCTTTTCATTGATCAATATAAGATGGATACATCTGAACATGCTTCAGAAGTTCGGTTTTTATGTAGTCAAAAGATTATGAGTTTAAATTGGTTTTACATATGTAATATAAATTCCAATTGTTAAATATTTCCAATCAGTGTAAGAAGTGCTGTGCAGCGCAGGGGTGCTTCATGTGTTCCAGTGCTGAAACAAATCGCGCCCTGTTTTTCTCGTAGCTGCTGTCCAAGCTTTTAAAAATGCAAGACAAAACGCTTCTGAGGTTGAGTTACCAAAGAGTCCTTCAGAAGAAAATCATCGTAAGGACACTTGGTGTTCAAATGATGATGCAAGTACGTTACCGCAGCATGCAAGAACTGTTGACAATGAGCAAAAACGGAAAAAAGACAAAAGACTGGCAAAGAAACCAACAAGTGACTCAAAATCAAAAATAGCCAAGATGGAAGTTGGACTCCAAGCAGTGGACATTCCAGATTCTTCAACCAAGCCTTCGGGAAGGGGCGCCACGGTTCCCTCTGAGCACCGGAAGACACCTGCTGACTCAGCCATGACAGCTTTGAGGGAGACCGCCATGCAAGGGTCTGACGGCTCACACGGGGCTGACAGTGAAAGCGAGGAAGAGCTGAGTGAGGAGGAGGAGGAGGAGTATTTCGATGATAGCACAGAAGAAAGGTTCTGCAAGCAGTCTTCTGCCTCCGAGGAGAGTGACAGTGGCGACGACTTCTTCATTGGGAAGGTCAGACGGACACGAAAGAAGGAACAAAACGCCCCTCAAAAAGTGACACCCAGAGAACATGCACGTGAAGCCCATTGGGACACAAACAATGATAAAAAAAAGCCAGCTACAGACGCCAAGAAGTTTGAGTCAGTGTTTTTCCAGTCTTTATCTGGATCTAAAGGCTTTAGAAGGTAAGGGAATACTTTATTTTGAAATGTTATTCTTTTCATTTATTTTTTTGGATTTTCGAGGTAGGGTCTCACTCTAGCTCAGGCTGACCTGGAATTATGTAGTCTTAGGGTGGCCTTGAACTCACAGTGATCCTCCTCCTACCTCTCTCTGCCTCCCGAGTGCTGGGATTAAAGGCCTGCGCCACCACACTTGGCTTATTCTTCTTTCTTTCTTTTTTTTTTTTTTTTAAATATTTTTTAACTATTTATTTATTTGCAAGCAGAGAGAGAGAGAGAGAGAGAGAGAGAGAGAGAATGGGCGTGCCAGGGCCTCTAGCCACTGTAAACGAACTCCAGATGCATGTGCCCCTCACGCATCTGGCTTATGTGGGTCCTGGAGAATCGAACCGGGATCCTTTGGCTTTGTAGGCAAATGCCTTAACCACTAAGCCATTTCTCCAGCCCTCTTCTTTCTTTTCTTTTCTTTTTTTTTTTTTTTTGATTTTTCAAGGTAGGGTCTCACTCTGGTCCAGGCTGACCTGGAATTCACTATGTAGTCTCAGGGTGGCCTCGAACTCTTGGCAATCCTCCTACCTCTGCCTCCCGAGTGCTGGGATTAAAGGTGTGCGCCACCACGCCCGGCTCTTCTTTCTTTTAGTATGAAATAGCGACATATCCTGATAATGCAGGAAGAACTCTCCTCCATAATTCTGGTTTTTCCAAGTCCTCCTGTATCTAGACATGACATGCATGAATACATACATGGCAGTGCCCTGTTTACCTCTTCATATGAAAGAAAAGATTATAGCCAAATAATACGCCCAACTAGTTTAATTTTTAGTCTTTCAGTTCTCAGCATTTTGAAATTTTGAGTTAATTTAATGTGTCTGTCTCTATTGATAAGCAGAATTTTCTGAATAGTATAAGGTGGGTTTTTTGACAGACTGGACCATTTTCATAACCATCACTCGTTTTGTTGTGTTTGCGCTGGCCCTGCACTCCTGCTCACAGCCTGCTCTTTGGGGTTGCTGCTCTCTTCACTGTGCTGCCGGCCATCCCTGTTCAAGTACACGAAGGCTCTCTTACACTTCTGACTTGCCAGAGGTTACTGGTACATTTTAGAGTAATAGCTATTTCCTTTTCTTCAGTAAACCTTTTTCTATAAGTTTATGAGATACTCTTTAATGAATATATAAAAATTTTGCTTCTAGATATAAGAGTATGGAAAAGATATACAAACATCTTGGGAGCCTTCAAATAATTTAATTATATACTTATATGTCCAATCCTCTCTCAAAAGGCTCCAAGTTTTTGTTTGAAAAATAATGTATTACTATCCCTTACCAAGAACATAAGTCTTATTGTTACATGTGAAGCATTCTCCCTGTTAGAAAGTGCTTGAAATTCTTTATCTAGATAGTTTCCAAGAACAGAGAAAGGTAACCAAACAGTTATTTTCAGTTGAACAGAAGTCCCTGTGAGGCGGCAGATGTCCTTTGTGTTTCTGTAACAACTTGGAATTGAAAACATTTGATGTACTTAAAACCTG
>PVKW010035293.1:0-21932 GCA_004027895.1 Orientallactaga bullata | reverse complement strand
TGGGACCCAAAAGGAAAAGATGCTATAAAAACCTTTACTCTGAACAACAGGCTAAAACATTGATCCTTCAGCAGGCCCTCAGAGGGAACACCCAAATCACAGGAATCTGGAGAGAGCATCATGAAGGCTAACCCTAATCTTGTCCTGCTTCTCTCTCTCTCTCTCCCTCTCACTCTCTCTTCCTACTTCTCCTCTCTATACTCACTTCCTCTATAATATTATCTATCTTTTTCTTCCTTCACCTTTCTAGGTGCAGACTTGAAACTCCCAGTGCCAGCACGGGGTTAAACTCCACAATGAGCTCTTGATCTGAGACACCTACAAGGTTACCCCCCCTAAAAAAAAAGACAGACTTCTGTCAGAGTTCTTGGTGACCCACCAAAGGTCAATGGTAAGACCCTACTGTCGAGGATAGCATACATGTGTGAGACCAAACACAGAGAGACCTGGCCAGAATCTGGAAGAAGGTCAGTCCCCAGACAGTTAGCTAGTCTAGTACCAGAGGGTGCAACTGGGGGAAAATGTCCAACATTGGTCCAAACAACTTGCAGTCTAAGATACCCAGCAGGAAACAACTTGACGTAATGCTCATACAAGTGCAGTAGTGGCAAACAGCCATGGTGGGTAACCAACTGCTCTTGATTTGGCTAACAGATCCACTCAGTGGAATGCAACTCATTGCTGGAACTGGGAAATAAGTCAAAAACCAGGTACAAAAAATAAGCTCAGTCTCCAAGATCAAGATACCACCAAATGTGGGCTAGAAGAGAGCCAACGCATATAAAATTCCCTCCAAAACATAGATGGTAATCCCTTCTACCTAGTACTAACTTTTCTCTCCTTTGGAGAATTTGCTTATCTTTTTTCAGGTGGACAACAAACCTGAAGGGAGAATCAACTAACCACACCTCACCAGGGCCCCAGCTAAAACCATAGAACAATGCAGGGGAAGGGCAAGAGTTCAGTGTTCATGGAAATCACGACACCAGGAAAAGGCTGAAGGAGATAAACACAGAGAACATCCAACTCCAACTAAGCCAGATATCCAGAGACACAGAGGCTCCCCAAACCTCATCACTGAAACAGAACTAAAATGACCCCAATGTGGCTCAGAGAAACTCGCGGAAGAGGGGGAAGATTGTTAGAGTCACAAGTTGGGGCATTATGCACAGAGACTGGAGCCTACACCCCAGAACTCTTGACTAACCTCACAATGCACGACCCACATTCCCCATTGATGAGGGTCCCTTTGAAAGTGGGAGGACAGGGAGGAGGACAATGGAACCAATACTATGAATGTAAAATCAGAATAATATAAATAAAAAGGGGGGGATGTCAATTGACTAAAAAACAAAAAAAAACAAGAATCATGAAGTTTCCCCAGGCCTCATCTGTAACACATTGATGATTATGTCTTCCAAGGCCACAACTGTAAAACAGATGATCATGACTGCCCAGGCCATATCTGCAACACAATGATGAGCATGTCTTGAAAAGCCTCATATGTAACACAGTGATGATCATGTCTCCAAAAGCCTCATGTGCAGGACAATGATGATCATGTCTCCTCACATCCCATCTGTAACACAATGATGGTCATGTCTCCCTATGGATCCTCTGTAACACAATGATGATCATGTGTCCCAAGACCTCATTGGTAATACAATGATGGTCATGTCTCCCCAGCAATCCTCTGCACCACAATGAGGATCATGTCTACCCAGGACTCATCTATAATACATTGATTATCATGTCTCACAAGGCCTCATCTGTAATACAATATTTATCAGGTCATCCTAGGCCTCATCCACACCAAATGATGATCATGTCTCCCCAGACCTCAGTGGTACCACAGTGATAATCATGTCTCTTCAGGTCTCATCTGTAACACAATGATGATTATGTCTTGACAGTCCTCATCTGTAAAACATTGATGACAGGTCTCATGTGTAACAATGATGATCATGTCTCCAAAGGCCTCATCTGGAAAACAAGGATGATCACATCTCCCCAGGCCTGATGCATAACACTATCATGATTATGTATCCCCAGGCCTCACTTATACCACAGTGATGATCTTGAATGCCAAGCCCTTATCTGTAACACAATTATGATCATGTCTCCTTAGGCACATCTGCAGCACAATGACAGTCGTGTCTCCACAGACCTCATCAGTTGCACTTTAATAATATCTCATCAGGCCTCATCTTTAAAAATGATCATGTCTCTCCAGCCTCATCTATAAAACAATGATAATCATGTCTCCCAAGGCTTAATTTGTAACACAATGACCATGTTTTCCCAGGCCTCATCAGAAGCAGTGATGATTATGTCACCCCATGCCCAATTTGTAATACAGTGATGATCGTGTTCCTAATGCCTCAAGTGTAACACAATGAAGATAATTTTTCCTAAAGCCTTACTTATAACACATTGATGATTATGTCTCTCCTGGCATCACATGTAAAACAATGATCATCATTGTAAAGAAAGTGTAAAAGGGGCTGGAGAGATGGCTTAGCGATTAAAGCGCCCACCTGTGAAGCCTAAGAATGTCCATTCAATTCTCCAGGTCCCACGTTTAGGCAGACACGAAAAGTGATGTAAGGGTGCAATGCTGCACTTGCCCACAAGGGAGTTCATGTGTCTGGAGTTCACTCATAGTGGCTGAGGCTGCTGGCATGCCAATTCTCTCTCTCTCTCTCTCTCTCTCTCTCAAATTAAACAAAAAAAGAAAGTGTAAAAGAAAAACAAAAGAGAACACTGGACTTGATCTCTACAGATAGACTGTTTATTGAGAGAAACAGCGAGAGGCAGAAGCCTTCATGTGGGATAAAGGTTGAGGCACTGGGCCAGGCTGGGTGCAAGCTTAGGAGAATCCTAAGAAAAACAGACTGTAGCAGCTGCAGGTCCAAGGGAAGTAGTTATTTGTGTCCTTGCTCAGAATAAGCTTTTTAAGCCAAATTATCTTGGGAGGATATCCCACCAGATGGTTTCTGTTCCCTCAAGGTTTTCTGAGCTAAGAGAAGTTTATCAATTGGGAGTAGCCTGTCAAGGCTACATGTCTCTGTAACTTCTTTATTGCCTGCTAGTTTTAGGGAGAATTATTAACTCTTTAGTTCACTCTAGTTTGCAGGGAGGGCTACTAACCCTTTAGTCCGGACTCTGGAAAGATAAAAAAAGATTGGGAAGTATTGGGGACGTGTGGGGAATCTAGGGAGGACTGCATGGGCCTGAATGTGGAAGCAAACACTCATCTCTAACTACTTCAAGCTGAATGGGGCAGTAGAATTCTTGTGGTGTCCCATGCAGTCCCATGGAAGTTGGATGTTTAGGGGCTGACATTAAGTGGCCATGAAGAATTCAGTGACTGCACCCTCCAAGGCTCAGGGACCATTGCGGAAGAGGGGGCAGATAGAATGGAAGAGCCAAAGGAAGGGTATGACCTCCTACAATGCAACTGCCCAGACAGAAATTGGTCTCGATATCCATGACCTTGCAGGGCCTAGCAATACCTCCGCAAGACCCACAAAATAGAAGAAAAAGATGATGTCATCAAATTAAAAGAGAGACTAATGGAGAGAGGGAGGGAATATGATGGAGACTGGAGTTCTAAAGTGGAATGGGGGAGGGGAGGGAAATATCAGGTGGGTTTTTTGTATATAAGTATAAAAGTCAATAAAAAAACAATAATTTAAAAAAAAGAATTCAGTGACTGGCTGTGACATGAAGGCAAAGTTTCTGAGTTGGAGTAATTCAATGAGGCATCTGAGTATGCCAGGACCAAAAGAGAGGGTGAACATTATAATCAGTGGAATAAAGTACATATAAGATAGGACAGGTTTAACTTGAACAGAGTAGAGCTATGAGATTTCTTAACTTATAGCAATAAATATCTTGATTGGTCACAGAGAGATGTCAGGTCACATGTAGAGAAATAATATTATTGGCCATGAAAAAGGCTCAAACAGCCCAAAATATTATTGGCTTTGGATTGGTAACATTTACGTCTTCACAATCATTGTAATCCATAACTGAACTCTTAGTCACACAGGTATGGCTTTGGGGAGTTTTAGATCTTAGTTTCCCATTTGCCAAGCTTCATTTTGTACTTTGTGTACATAGTAGGCTATTATACCATGTCAATCTTATGAATAGACAAGGAGGCAGCTGTTCAGGAGAGTGATAGTTATCAGAACCATTAGGCAAGAAACATGTAGATCATCACAAGTCTGTTAGCCATCTAGATCTGGTTATCCATGCATGAGTTTTCTTACATGTGACATGACATTTATAGATGATATTAACATTATATTTAAGGTTGAAAAATAATAACAATATAGGTGACAAGTAAGGGAGGAATTGTTAACTAGGATGGGAAATAAATTGTAATTTGTGGAAATATAAAGATTTGGTTTAGGTAAGGTATGGAGTACAAGAGATTAGTATTGAAGTAATATTTCAAATATATTAAATTGATATATGATAGAGATTAAGAAGTTAACTAATTATGAAGCTTAATTTTACAAGTTTCTTTTTGTGTAAGTCTCTAACACAGAAGGTTTATGGTCTTTACTTACTTGGTCCATAGATCAAAAAGTCTTATCTTTAGGAGAACTAATGAAAATATGCTAAGCTGAAAGGCTAAAACTATGATTAGTCTTGATAATTTGTTATTTATTAGTTGTTTATATTATAAACATAATAAAATTACATTTTATATAATTACATTGGTTACAAAATACAATGAAATACATTTTATATAATTAGGGCCAGTTTTATTTATTAGAATACATTGAAAGCAAATAAAAGTCTTACCCAATAAGAAAACATATGAGTAGAACACTTAAAAAAAGTATAGTTGTAAACAGGTGTCCTACATCACAAAATAAAAGCTGAGATTTGATTCTTATGACACATTCAGATAGAATTTAAATAAAGAGACAAAACTCATTAAAATATCTTGATATTGCCAACCTTGATTTTGATATGAGAAACTGAGGCTTACAAAACTGGCAGCATAGACAAAGATGAGAATCAGTGTATTTTTATTTATTTTTCTTTTTTTAAATTTTTTTATTGACAACTTCTATACTTACATACAAAAACGCATATTTCCCTCCCCTCCTCCATTCTCCTTTAGAACTCTAGTCTCCATCATATTCCCTCCCTCTCTCCATTATTCTCTCTTTTAATTTGATGTCATCATCTTTTTTTTCTATTATGAGGAACTTGCAAAGGTATTTCTAGGCACTGATAGGTCATGGATATCAAGGCCAATTTCTGTCTGGACAGTTGCATTTAAGGAGTCGTACCCTTCCTTTGGCTCTTCCATTCTATCCGCCCCCTTTTCTGCAATGGCCTCTGAATCTTGGAGGGTGTGACAGACATATTTCAGTGCTGGGCACTCCTCCATCCCTTCTTCTCAGCACTATGTTGCCTTTTGGGTCATCCCAGTGGCCATTGCCATCTCTAGCCAGAAGTGAGAGTAACATTAATATGTGAATATGAACATTAAGTGTAGTGGTTTCAAGGCCGCTTGGTGGGAATAATATATACATTTAGCCAGACAAGAGCAAGCTTTATACCCCTAAGGCTCATGACCTTGCCTGCCATAGACTTTTGCTTAGGTTTTTCAGTACCAGGTATATATTCCCTCCCATAGAGGGAATATTCCAATTATGGAGCAGTTGGTTACCCCAAGAGCAGACATGCCACTATTGCACCCATTCAGTCATTGAGCCTGTAAGGTCAAAGTTGAATTTTGAGTGTCCACTGTTTTCACTGCTGATGATTTCTGTCTCCCATATGGCTGCGTGCAGTGCAGCTTTTTCCAGCTTTCAGTTGGCTGGTCTACAGGTAGAATGTTTTCTGCTCAGGACCAGCTTGCTTTCTCAGTGACCTTGCCTCTCAGGCAAAAGATGTCTTCAGCAATAGGGTCTTACTATCTATTTCTCAAGGGAAACCCAAGGGCTTTGGCAATAGCCTTTAATGTTTTGGATGCTACCAGGACTTCCTTGGTCAATAACTTTGTGGAAGGTATCCCATCCTAGGCACTGGAAATTTTCTAGTAACAGTCTACAGCTTCTGGATGTGCCATTATTCAAATGAGTAGGTTTACATAAGTCTTATTCACACTATCTTGAATTGTGATTGACCCTCCCCCTGCCCTTCTTTTATGCATTCTCTTCCCATGGCCTTGCTTAGGCCATTCCCCTCCCTGTAGTCTGTTCTTCTACTTACATATGTGCAATACCATACCCTAAAGTCCTTCCTGAGGATCAGTGTATCTTTCCTCAGTGTGAGTCCAGGAAAAATCTCTTCCAAATCCTGAAAAAATGGTTAATTAGTAGAGAGATATCTGTATCTGTGTTATGGAGTCATGAAGAAAGACAAGATAATTTTACTACTGGACAGAAGTTGTAATACATACTATGCTTGAAACGGTACAAAAATCACAGTGTCAGTGCCAAAGTCTATGTAGTATGGAACATAATTAGCATATAATTTTATTACATGTGCAAGTCATAACTTTGGAAAAAAGGTCCTTATCTTTTCTTTATTGTAATATGAGGTATGACATCAAGTTTTGGCATTTGTACTTGGTAACATCTTTGATTAGTTTAAATACCTAAACTGGAAGTCAAACAGAGCCTTTAAGTTCATTTGTTTAGAGCAGAGAACATGTCATAAGTATTAATATGTATATAAGCCATGAACTTAAGATAAGAAATGAGACAATTACTTAAGTAAAACCTTGACTGAGACTAAGTATACATAATTTAAGAAAAAAAGCAAAACTGGGTCATTGCTTAGCTAAATTAGTCTGATTTTTAACATACATTAGAGACATTATGATAGACATAAAGTATTTCTTCAAGAATTACCTTTAATCATTGAGCCATTTTTAGGCATTTCCCTGGTGGCTAAGGATTTGGAACACTTTTTTAGATGTTTATATGCCATCTGTATTTCTTCTTCTGAGAACTCTCTAGTTCCATAGCCCATTTTTAAAGTTATTTTTATTATTTATTTTTGGAAAGAGTTACAGAGAGAGAGACAGACAGAGAGGGAGACAGATAGAGATGGGCACGCCAGCAGTCTCTCAGCTGCTGTGAATGAAATCCAGACGTGTGCGCCCCCTTGTGGGCAAGTGCAGCATTGCGCCCTTGCGTCACTTTGCATCTGGCTAAACGTGGGACCTGGAGATTGGAACCACTGGAGATTGGAACCAGCGTTCTTAGGCTTAGCAGGCAGGCGTCTTAACTGCTAAGCCATCTCTCCAGGCCTCCATAGCCCATTTTTTAACTGGGTTGTTTGATTTCTTATTGTTCTGTTTTTTGAGTTCTTTGTTTATTCTCGATATTAATCCTCTGACAGATGCATAGCTGGCAAAAATTATCTCCCATTTTGTAGGTTGTCTCTTTGCTCTATTCATTGTCCTTTGCTGTACAAAAGCTTTGTAATTTCATGAGTGGTTGATTAGTGGTTTTATTCCCTGAGCAATTGGGGTTATATTCAGAAAGTCCTTGCCTATGCCAATATGTTGAAGTGTTTCCCCTACCTTTTCCTGTAGCAGTTTCAGAGTTTCAGGTCTGATATTAAGGTCCCTGATCCACTTGGACTTGATTCTTGTGTGTGGAGAGAGACAAGGGATCTATTTTTATCCTTTTATATACAGATATCCACTTTTCCCAGCACCACTTGTTGAAGAAGCTTTCTTTTCTCCAATGAATACTTTTGGCATTTTTGTCAAAAATCAGGTGGCTGTAGCTGCCTGGATTAATATTTGGATCTTCTATTCTGTTCCATTGATCTACCCATCTGCCCTAATGCCAGTACCATGCTGTTTTTGTTACTATAGCTTTGTGATATAACTTAAAATCAGGTAGGGTAATAACATCAGCCTGATTTTTGTTGCCCAAAACTATTTTGGCTATTCAAGGTTTTTTTTGTGCTTCCAGATGAATTTTAGAATTGTTTTTTTCTATTTCTGTGAAGAATGCTATTTGGATTTTAATGGGGATTACATTAAGCATGTAGATTGCTTTGGCAAGATTGATATTTTCAAAATATTGATTCTTTTAATCCAAGAACATGGGATGTATTTTCATTTCCTTATGTCTTCTGCCATTTCTCTCTTGAGTGTTTTAAAGTTCTCGTTGTAGAGATCCTTCACTTCCTTGGTTAAGTTTATTCCAAGGTATTTTATTTTTTTGAGGCAATTGTCAATGGGAGAGATTCCCTGATTTCATCATCTGCATGTTCATTGTTAATGTATAGGAAAGCTACTGATTTCTGTGTGTTTATTTTGTGTCCTGCTACATTTCTAAATGTACAGCTCTAACAGTTTGCTGGTACAGTCTTTCAGGTCTGTTATGTATACAATCATATCATCTGAAAATAATAATTTGATATCTACCCTTCTAATTTGTATTCCTTTTATGAGTGTCTCTTGCCTTGTTGCTATAGATAAGACTTCCAGTACTATATTAAATAGAAGTTGGGAAAGTGGACACCCTTGTCTTGTTCCTGAATTTAGTGGAAAAGCTTCAAGCTTCAGTATAATGTTGGCTGTAGGTTTGTCATATATAGCTTTTATTATGTTGAGATATGTCCTTCTATTCCCAGTTTCTGTAATACTTTTACCATGAAGGGATATTTTGTCAAATGCATTTTCTACATCTATTGAGATGACCATGTGATTTTTGTCCTTCACACCATTTATATGTGTATTACATTTATGGATTTGCATATGTTGAACCATCCCTGCATCTCTGGGATAAAGCCTACTTGGTCGGGGTGAATAATCTTTCTGATATATTTTTTGTATTCTGATTGCCAGTAATTTGTTGAGAATTTTTGCATCTATGTTCATGAGGGACATTGGTCTGTAATTTTCTTTTTTTATTCTGTCTTTGCCTGGTTTTGGTATTAGGGTGATGCTAGCTTCATAAAAGAATTTTTGTGGAATTCCTTCCTTTTCTGTTTTATGGAAAAGTTTGAGAATCATTGGTAGTTCTTCCATGAATGTCTGGTAAAATTCAGCAGTGAATCCATCTGGGCCTGAACTTTTTTTAGTTGGGAGATTTTTATAATTGCTTGGATCTCTGTAGTTGTTATAGGTCTATCTAAATGGTTTATCTCATCTTGATTTACATTTGGTAGGTCATATGAATCAACAAAATCATCCATTTATTTGAGGTTTTCAATCTTAGAGGCATATATATTCTTAAAGTATGTCTGTATGGTTTTCTGAATTTCTTTGGTATCTGTTGTAATGGTGCCTTTTTCATCTGTATTTTTATTAATTTTTGTCTCTTCTATCTTTCTTTAGTCAGATTTGCTAAGGGTTTATCAATCTTGTTTATCCTTTCAAAGAACCAAGTCTTTGTTTCATTGATTGTTTGGATTGTTTTTGTGGTTTCTATTTCATTAATTTCTGCCCTAATTTTTATTATTTCTTCCCTTCTACTTATTTTTGATTTGCCTTGTTCTTGTCTTTCCAAGGCCTTGAGGTGCAGCACTAAATTGTTTACTTGTGAACCTTGTGAACTCTCTAATTTCTTTTTTAAAATATATTTAATTTATTTATTTGACAGAGAGAGAAAGAGAGAGAGAGAGAGCAGGAGACAAAGAATGGATGCACCAGAACTCCAGATGCTTTCACAACCTTGTGCACTTGGCTTACATGGGTCTAGAGAGCCAAACCAGGGTCCTTTGGCTTTGCAGGCAAATGCCTTTACTATTAAGCCATCTCTCCAGCCCTCTAATTTCTTAATATAGGCACTTAGAACTATAAATTTCCCTCTTAGGACTGCCTTCAATGTGTCCCAAAGGTTTTGGTATGTTGTATTCTCATCATCATTTAACTCTATGAATTTCTTGATTTCCTTTTGAATTTCTTCAATGACACATACATCATTCAATAGTGTACTTTTTAGTGTCCATGAATTTCTGTATGCCCTGTAGTTTTTCTTGTTGCTGATTTGCAGTTTAATCCCACTGTGGTCAGATAGCATAAAAGGGATTATTTCAATTTTCCTGTACTTGTTAAGATTTGACTTGTGTCCTATTATATGGTGTATTTTAGGGAATATTCCATGTGATGCTGAGAAAAATGTATATTCTGAAGCATTTGGATGGAATGTTCCATATATATATATATATTTTTTAGGTCCATTTGTTCCATGACATCATTTAATGCAGATGTTTCTCTGTTTATTCTTTGCTGGGTAGACCTGTCAAGTGATGAGAGTGGTGTATTGAAGTTACCCACTACTATTGTGTTTGGAGTTATCTCTGACGTTAACTCTAATAGTATTTGTTTGATGAAATTGGGAGCACCCATGTTAGGAGCATATATGTTTACGATTGTAATGTCCTCCTGTTGGAGTGTTCCTTTAATCAGTATAAAGTGACCTTCTTTATCTCTCCTCACTAATGTTGGTTTGAAGTCTATCCTGTCAGAAATTAGGATAGGGCTGGAGAGATGGCTTAGCGACTAAGGCACCTGCCTGCTAAGCCTAAGAATGCTGGTTCCAATGTCCAGTGGTCCCAATCTCCAGGTCCCATGTTAAGCCAGATGCAAAGTGAGGCAAGGGCGCAATGCCGCACTTGCCCACAAGGGGGCACACACATCTGGATTTCATTCACAGCAGCTGAGAGACTGCTGGCATGCCCATTTCCATCTCCCTCTCCCTCTCTGTCTATCTCTCTCTTCCTCTCTCTCCAAAAATAAATTTAAAAATTTTAAAAAATTAAAAAAAGAAATTAGGATAGCCAGTCCTGCTTGTTTCCTAGACCCATTTTCTTAAAATACCATTTTCCAACCTTTTACCTTGAGGTTTCTTTTATTGAGAGATGAGTTTCCTGGTGGCAACAGATGGCAGGATCCTGCTTTTTAATCCAGTATGCAAGCCTATGTCTTTTGGTTGGGGCATTGAGGCCATTGATATTAAGAGTTATTATTTAAAGTTATGTATTCATTCTTGCCATTCTTCCTGTTGTGTAGTTCTTCCCGTTTTCACTTTACTCACTTGTTTTAACTGTTATTTGAGTATGGTTTATTTTTTCCTATTTCCTGCTGTGTATGTTTTGCTTTCTCTTCAGTGTGAATGATTCCTTCAAGTATTCTCTGTAGAGCTGGTTTAGTTGCCATGAATTCCTTTAGCTTGTTTTTGTCATGGAATGTCCTTATTTCTCCATCAATTTGGATAGACATCTTTGCAGGGTAAAGTAATCTTGGTTGACAATTTTTATCTTTCAGAAATTGGAATACATCATTGCAAGCCCTTCTGTCTTTTAAAGTTTGTGGTGAGTAATCTGCTGAGATCCTGATGGGTTTCCCTGATGAGCTTAGTAGTTGTTTTCCACAAAATCAAAGAAGAAAATTTTCCCCAGATTGGGAAAGAAATGTCAATGCAGATACAAGAAACTTTTAGAACACCAAACAGACAAAACCTAGAAAGATCCTAAATCCTTTCAAACATTTTGATAATTATTTTCAGATATTATTCTGACATTAATTACATTGTTTATCAATTACATACATTAAAATTCAATAACAGCTGGGCATAGTGGTACATGCTTTTAATTCCCACACTCAGAAAGCAGATAGATTGATTACTGTGAGTTAGGGGCCAGCCTGAAAGTACATAATGAATTCCAGGTAAACATAAATTGAACAAAAACATGAGGCTAGTGGAGAAACTTTGCATTCCAACATCCAAATTTTGTCCCTGCCCACATAAACCCATGACCATTTTATGATTACATATGCATTCATGCTGATGTAAAAATCTCTGTGGTTTCTAGCAAATATTGTTTAAAACTCAAACAATCCAACATCTTAAATGAGAAGCCAGAAAGTCTATTAACTTTGAACTTTTTAGCTCAAAATACAGCTATGCATGTTTAACAAAATAAAACACAGTAAACATTTCCATTGGAAAGGAAGGCTTAGCAAGGAAATACTGAGGCAATATAATTGGGAAAGCAAACAGGACAAACCTAAAACCTTGCAGCTTTACATAAGGAACCTGAGAAACTAAATCACCTGGTCTCCAAATATAGCCCCTTCAGCCCTGAAAGCTAGTTTCATGGGGAAATTAAACTATGCCAGCATGAACAATCTACCTCAGCAGAAATTCCCAGAAAATTTAAGCAGCTACACTGAAATATGTTTCATCTTCACAGCTCCATTTTTATATCTTAGGGTTTCCACACAAGAAATTAAAGACTTCCCTTTGTTGCAGTGGCAATCCGAAGGCTTTGTGTTCTTCCTGTACTGACTTTCCTGCCTTTGTTCTACGTCAAAAAGCAATATAAGTTGAGGAACCAAAACAGAACAGTAATATACCTTAATACCATTATTACACACCTCTCCTATTTTCAGAATGATAGGCACTACTCATACTGTTCTAATACATATCAGGATTCCCATCTTCAAACATGGAAATCTCTTTTAGAGTTGCAGTTGCAGCAAATGATGCTTCTATGTCTTGAAATTCAAATTCTCAAATTTCCTCTGTAAGATTACAGATTATTTGTTTTAAATTCAACATTTTCCAGTTCCCAGAAACTGGTCAGAACACAGAAAGTACTCACCACACAAAATACTACTATCAAAATTTCTTATCCCCACACTTCATTCTGATTTTAGCTTTTTCAAACATCACAATTTCCCATTAAGCTTTGGTTACATCATTGCATGGCTCCTCAAGTGCAAGTTCCTAAATCAATCCATACACTTCCCACAAACAAAAGAAGAAATTTGACATGACCTATGACTTCAGTAAAAAGTCTTTCTCGGGCTGGGGAAATGGCTTAGCGGTTAAGGTGTTTGCCTGCGAAGCCTAAGGACCCTGGTTCAATTCCCCAGGACCCACATAAGCCAGTTGCACAAAGGGGCACATGCATCTGGAGTTCATTTGCAGTGGCTGGAGGCCCTGGTGCTCCCATTCATTCTCTCTTTCTCTCTGCCTCTTCCTCACTCTCTCTCAAATAAATAAATAAAAATATTTTTTTAAAAAAGTCTTTCTCATTTTTAGTACATTCATGAGGCTTTTCACCTATTTAAGATGCACACTGAATTGTGACATCTGGAAAATGCTTTCTCACACTCATTACTTTAATAATCAAATGTGAATGTGTTTCCCCACTCATTATATTCACATAGTTTCTTTCTTATGTGGTGTGGTAGTTTGAATAGATGCCCCCCAATATATTCAGTGTTTTATTAGTTATTTGAATCTGCAGCCACCTGGCTGGAAGCAATGCCACTGGGCGGATCTTAAGGTGTGGTGGTGGGTTTAGGATTTCAACCTAATGATATGCCAAGTGTGCCTAGTGGGAGTTCCTGAGGTGTGCTGTAAGACTTTTGGCTGTGGTTTTGCTCTCTCTCTGCTTGGTCCTGTGAAAGAGGCCAGCTTCTTTATGGAACTTCCCCTGGATCTTTAAGCTTCAACAAATATCCCATCCTCCATAACTGTGACTGGTCTGCAAGTTCATCTCAGCGAACCAGAAGAGCTATCTGCTACATGTGGGTTCTCTGATGCATAGTGGGCTGTGATTTGAAGATGAAAGCTTTCCTATATACTCAATATATTCACATGGAATCTCACCTCTGTGTTTTGTAATGTTTAACAACATTTGACTGATAAGTTTTCCCATATTTTATGATGATTATAAAGATCTGACTTGGCAATAAAAGCTCTCCCACATTCAATACATTCTTATGACTTTTCACCTGTGAGTTCTCTAATGCAGAGGGAAATCTATCTTGGAGATGAAGCTTTTACCACATTGAGTCCATTAATAAGGCTTCTCACCTGTGTGACTTCTCTCATGCCTATTAAGACCTGACGTGGAAATGAAGGCTCTCCCACATTCAGTACACTTATATGGCTTCTCACCTGTATGAATTCTTTGATGAATCATTAGCTTTGACTTGAACATGAAAGCCTTCCTACATTCAGTACATGCATATGGCTTTTCACCTGTGTGAGTTTTATGATGCTTAATATAATCTGACTTGGTGATGAAGGCTTTCCAACATTCAGTACATTCATATGGCTTTTCACCTGTGTGAGTTCTTTGATGAATCTTTAGCTGTGACTTGGTGATGAAGGCTTTCCCACATTCAGCACATTCATATGGCTTTTCACCTGTGTGTGTTCTGTGATGCCTTATAAGATCTGACTTGGTGATGAAGGCTTTCCCACATCCAGTGCATTCATATGGCTTTTCACCCATGTGAGTTCTCTGATGCTCAGTAAAATATGACTTGGAGGCAAAGGCCCTCCCACATTCAGTACATTCATAAGGCTTTTCACCTGTATGAATTCTCTGATGAGTCTTTAGCCATGACTTGAAGATGAAAGCCTTCCCACATTCAGTACATTCATATGGCTTTTCACCTGTGTGAGTTTTCTGATGCACATTAAAAGCTGACTTGGTGATGAAGGCTTTCCCACATTCAGTACATTCATATGACTTTTCACCCCTGTGAGTTCTCTGATGCTCAATAAGATATGACTTGGAGATGAAGGCCTTCCCACATTCACTACATTCATATGGCTTCACACCTGTGTGAGTTCTATAATGCTTATTAAGATCTGACTTGGTGATGAAGGCTTTCCCACATTCAGTACATTCATATGGCTTTTCACCTGTGTGAGTTCTGTGATGCGTATTAAGATTTGACTTGGTGATGAAAGCTTTCCCACATTCAGTGCATTCATATGGTTTCTCACCTGTGTGAATTCTCTGATGCACAGTGAGATGTGACTGGAAGATGAAAGCTTTCCCACATTCCATACATTCATATAGCTTTTTATCTTTGTGAGTTCCCTGATGCATAATGAGGTGTGACTTGGAGATCAAGGTTGTCCCACATTTATACAGCTTCTCACATGTGTTCATTCTTTGATGACTAGTGTGATGTAACTTCTGGTAAACAGCATTCTGGCATTGTTTGAAATCATAAGTCTTTGTCCAGTGCATTTTTTGGTGAATTTTTAATTCTGAGAAATACAAAGATAATTATTACATTCCACATACTAAACAAAACTTTGACTCTCAAAGGCTTCCTATTATCTGATAGGGTATTATATTTTATGAAAAGATAACTCAAAATAATTATTTTAATACTGCTTTTCAATTGACTTCTTTATTATTCTCTGTGGTAAGTTTCTTGACTTCAGGCTTGTCTTACACAACAAAGTGCAAACTCAGCAAATGCTTTCGAATTTAGCAGAATTTATTAGAGACCTGTGAGTGAGGTTACCTTTTTGTTGGTTGTTTGGTTTTCTTGCCTGCTCAATAAGTTCTCATCTAGTTTTTTTTGAAAACAGAAATTCTTTCTTGCATTAGGTTTATTCAACAATTTCATTTTCAGTGAAATAACCTATTGTGTAGGAAATCTATTGTGTAGGAAGAAAAGTTTTTCTTTATTTTCACTTATAGTTACTTGCCCAAGTGTTTACACATTATTTTAGCACATTATGACTGGATGTTCTTTTCTACAGATGTTTGGTATATTTATAAAGATTAGTGCAGATTTCTACTACAATAACATGGGACAGGTTTTTTGTTTGGTTTCAAGTATCTCCAGAACCACCTTTCTCCATGGAACATATTTATGATAGGTTTATTTCTTATATGTTTATATGTGGAAGTGTGTTTGACAGTTTGTAAATATGTGTTTCCAATGCATACTTCATAATAATAGTTCAAGTTTGGATGTCATTCATTGCCTTTAACCTTGTTTGAGAGTGCCTCCTGTTGTAAATTGCTGTGTATGCAAATGATTCTGCCCTATGAGATTTGAGGGATTCTCAGTGTTCTGGTTGATTCTGGGGATCTGAAGTCATGATTTTGCAAAAAGCACATTAACCCACTGAGTGATCTCCCCAGTTAATGCTGGATTTCATGCCTGTGGATTTGATTATTTTATATTTTTAAATAAGAATATCTAATGATAATAGTAGGTGAACACTGTTTTCAATCATTATTATTCTGAATGAAGGAGAAAAGAAGGAAAATGACAAAGAAAAATGGGTGCATGAGAAAATGAAATATGAAAGCAAAATTATAGTAATTAAAATAGAGATAAGTATAAAATATTAATTTGAAAAGCATCACAATATGAGTAAAGTGAAAACAACGCTATTAATACAGAAAAATAGTTGATATATAAAGAGAAAAAAACAAATTGGAGAACACCTATATTCTTTCTACAAGTGGTTGTTGGCAGAAATGATGGTGTTTCATCTGTACACTGATATAGACATTCTGGGCTCACTGTTGATGGTGGTGCATATGCATGGATGGATGGACCCATAAACAAGGTCAATGGCAGGTATTCAAGCAAATAAAATTGTATTTTCATATAAAAAGCCACTAGAAACCCTTGAGATAGATATAACAGGCAAAATCCTACATTTATTCCACATATAGGCAAAAATACAAGGCCTCTCCATTGTGTATCAGTCAGCAAAAAACCAGAAACAAGGATACTTAGCTCAATTCATGGATTTAAGTACCCAAGCAAGAGTCAACTACATGTGTTAAGGGGAATAATTCACCCATAAAATTGACCTGTGTTCATAATTTTCAGAGTTTCAGAGTCATGTTACAACCAAACATTTAATGTTATAATGAATGTCTAAAGGTCAAACTAAATGATCAATATAGGCTTAACATTCCCTATACTTTGAACATCAATAAGCAATATGGTTGACTTTTCACCATGAAGGGTGAGACAGCCAAAACTTCCCTCCTAGAGCTTTCTAATGCAAAACTTGATCAGCAATTCCCTATTCCTATAAGACTTGAGTATTGCTTCTTGTGTCCATCTCTCACACATAAATATTTAATGTTTCCAGACTCTCTGCATTACCCATGTTTTCAGGTTTCAAATATTTTAAATGGTTAATTCTAGCATTTCTCTAATGTGAGTGTGTTCTTATAGATTGAGTGATGGCCATACTAATCTGAATCTCTAGAATTAACACCTGCAAGAGACACATATTTCTAAAAACACTACAGATAACACTCTTTTGGCACAAGAGCTCTTTGTACTGTCTGGTCTTATGTTGCACTTGTGGCATTACATTTTACTTTCATCTAGAACATGAGACTGGACTATTACTATTTCTTACTTTCCTTTGCACTGTCATTCATATTTTTGTTCTTCAAAGTCCAAAATGGTCTTTTTAAAATCCCTCACAGACTTCCTATATTTCACAAATCTAATATACCTTTGTCACCAACATTCTTCTCACGCACATTGCACAGAAGTGTTCTAATCCCTTATCATAGAATCTCATGCTCTCTTTTCTCAGTTATTTCTAACTTTCACAGGTAACTGTAAAGCCTCCATTACAAAATTGTATACTTGAATAAATATTTTTCTTCCTTAAGGAGTTTCTTCTAAGGATTTTGTCACAACAGTGAAAGTGTCTAATGACACTTATACTGGAACATACACAAAATAGTCAAGTGAGAATTTAGTACAATATCCAATACATAATATTTTCCAAGACCACCTATATATGGAATTAAATTTGGGAATGCATGAGAAAACATTTTTCAATATCAGAAACACAGTAGAGCTTTCTTCATGTCACAAAAGGTGTCTGATTCACAGTAATACCATTTATCACGACAATTCCTGATGAATTCTCATCATGTTACACAGTATGCATAACTTGCCTGGAAGCCCCTGAGTTGAGCCTTCTACTACACTCCATGGTGAAAATCCATGCTCTAACTTGAAGATCAAATGTGGTTTGTTGATACAGTTCCCTGTAATTGGGAAATAATGTACAAATTGTGTTAGTATGTTATATTAGGTGGACTCCTGTAAGATAACAGCTGCATTTCTACAACTGATCTCTACTAGGTGAACTGCAATGTTAGCTTACATAAAATTAATGTTCCTGGTGTTCATTAACTGGGATATTTCCCTGACGTAACATTGAAAATATTTCACTCAAGTGACATTGAACAGCATGAAATAATACAACAATGTTTTTGTAATTTTGTTTTCTTTTGTTTTGTTTTGATTTTACAAGATATGGATTCACTCTAACCCAGGCTGACCAAGAACAGATACTGTAGCCCCAAGGTGTCCTCATATTCATGGAGGTTCTTCTACCTCTGGAACATAAATTTTGTTCTGGTACAAAAATATTAAACAGTGGTTTACAAAGAATGTTAAATGAATAGAGCATAATGGAAGGGGATCATAATGAAACTAGAAAGACAACAAATGACATTAGTGATAAGTGGAACAAAGAGAGAGTGGCAATAAAAAGAACAAGGGAGAAATGTGGGGAAAGATTTCAACTAAAGAAATGAATTTTCAAAAAGTAAAACAGGGGTTGGAGGGATGCCTTAGCAGTTAAGGAACTTGCCTGCAAAACCAAAAGAACTAAATTCAATTCCCCAGTATCAACATAAGCCACATGCCCAAGGTATTGCATGCATCTGGAGTTTGTTTGCACTGGCTGATGGCCCTGGAACACTCATTTTCTCTATATGGCTCTTCCTCTCTCTCTCTCCCACTCAAATGAATAAATAAATAATATTTGAAAAGTAAAGCAAAAAAGAGAGTCACAACTAAATTAATGAAGCAGAGCCAAAAATTGTATTACTATTTAAAAATACCTAAAGCACATTAAGAAATCACAAGGAATATAAGGAAGGAATGGCCTCTGGATTTATAAGAATTACCCTTAATAAGTGAATGTATATAATAACCATGTTCCAGAGTAAAACAAATAAAATACAAATAATCTGAAGATGGCCACTGAGTAAGGCACATGAATGCCCATACACACACACACACACACACACACACACACAAACTAAAAGAAAAATAAAATTTTTGCACACATCAACAAATGATTATAATGTAACAAGTAATATTATATATAACAGGGGGCCTCAATACTAATGACTGGGCAATTATGAAATTACTTTCTCTAAAAATCAATGATGTACTTATCCACCACTCATTGACAATACACTATTGAAGTATTAGTGATGAAGAACAGCTTAGTGATAGACCACTTTTCCAGGATGTATGAACATCTAAGATCATTTCAAAGCATATAAAAAAGATAAAGGCTTAGCTGAAATATATGGTAAATGCAATAAACAAAGTCCTTGCAAATCACAATGAAGACTACAAAAATGTCCTTATGTGTAGGTCAAGTGGATATATAGAGGAAAAAAAAGACTCTAAGGAGAAATGGAGCCAGGTGTGGTGGCATACTACTTTACTGCAAACAATTGAGTACCTAAGGCAGGAGAATCACTAAGACTTTGAGGACAACCTTGGCTACAGAGTGCACTCCAGGATAACCTAGGGTAGAGTGAAATCCAGTGGCCAAATAAAAACATTAAAAATGGTGGTATGAAAATAACTGTAGAGATTATGTGAAGTAATATAGGTATTTCCTCTGGTTTTGAAATGACTGACATCATCTTAAATCAAATCAACTCTACTGACTTCCAAGAGATTTTCAACACAACTGTATCAAAGAAATCAAGAAAGCTACAAGACTTACATAATTCTATGATAATGGAAATAGAGTATCAACACTCAACAACCAGAAATAAATGCCATAAATTTCTCACTTGATATTCCAATTGGTAATGTATAGATAAATGATAAAAACAGATTAGGGTTTGATTTCTTGGCTGTACAAATGTGTATCATATAAGCATTTGCTTTCTAAGTAACCCAATAAACACATTCAGGAAGAGGAATTTATGATTTTTCCTTTGGGCTATCAAATCCCTCTATAATTGGAGTATATAAATGTTATTTCACTTCCCCCAGAAAAGTCATGAGATATAAATAAAGTATGACAAACACAGGAAAAAAAAATTCTGCATGTTCTCATTATACTTGGAAGTCCCAGTTACATAATAGAGGCAGAAAACAAAGCAAGTAATTAGAATATGGAAAATGAGTAGAAGAAAAGGGATAGAATAAGCATGGTTACTATTAACTGGGTGCATTTGGAATAACTTCATATGTTGTATATCACAGTAATAAGTTAGTATGCATCTGGAAACACATAGTATTTCAAAATAGCTACAAGAATTTTTGAGTGCTCCCCATACAACTAATGCCTGATCTGACAGACTCTTATTACTAACTATGTGTGTACTGTAAAGCCACTTTGTTCAATATAATATGTTCCATTAAGTATGTCAGTTTAAGAGCACAATATCAAAACAATACTAAATATTAGTAATAATGACTATACTTATCCATCAAAAAGAAAGGAATTGCTAGAGATTCATGGGAGTTTAACTCACCCAAGAACATCAGGCTTCTGTAGTTCTCCAGCATCACATCTCTGTAAAGGTTTTGCTGAACAACATCCAGGTGCTGCCACTCTTGCCAGGTGAAGTCCACAGCTATGTCTTCAAATGACACCAACTCCTATAATGAGATATTTCTCTTCAACTCAAGATTACAAAAGAGGAACTAGCAAATTAGACTTTGTTCTTCTATATGTATCTTGGCAGGTACTTATTCAATAAGCACAAAGTTTATATGGTGTATCATGGAAGAAAACCTCAAGATAAATATACCTCCATCATGCTGTAGTGATTGAAATAAATAAGATTAGTTTTTTTTTTAATAAAAAAAATAGAATGGAAAGTCACATATTAGGGCTTGTGTTATAACATTGTGGTACACTGACTTCCCAGAAGATACAAGGCCATGGGTTCAATTCCTAACACTAATAGTGGAATAGAAGCTCTTAATAAAGTTGGGAACATTGACTCCATATGGAGTCTGATCATCAATGTAGGGGTCATAATAAATATGGCAAACCTGAAATGATTCTGTGCAAACAATAACCAAATATTAATTCAGAATAAAATATATTATAAACAATGAATTCAAGGTGTTTTGGCACCAATTTACAATGTTGCCACTCAACTTCGCTGCAGCTTATGTTGGAAACCCATACAACACGTTGCACTGTGTATACTATGCCATGCAACTCCCATTCAATGAACACACACAATCTGAAATATCTTGGCTCAAATTTATGTTACAAATAGTGTGAAAAAGTAGGATACTTTTTCACTTCTCTTGAACTCTAATGGTTTACTAACAGATAAATGATATTTACAATCTATTTATTTGCTAGCTACTAATATATATGTTAAAATAGAGTTTGAACAGAAGTACCTTATGGACATATATATTGTTGTACCCAGAAGCAAAACATTGTTGTTGGAAAAATTCTATGCTACGGTGGGTTGGCTTCCACTGACTGCTAGCTATAAAGTCTACTGATGCCATAGAAGATTTCAGGCATTGCCAAGACCCTTAGTTATCCTTCAGAATCAGATGGTAAGACTCTATTGTGAAAGACTCAACATGTGTGAAAAGCACGACACTGGGAAATCAAGCTGCAGCAAAGCTGGAAGCCTCCACCCAGTTAGCTGGCAGTTAATGTACTGGAAAGAGCTGTGTGACCTGTTGCCAGAGAAAAGTAATCAATGATGTTACTACTATGTGGTGAACCATGCAAGTTTTACTGATGGTCAACCAGGTCAAATGTATTAGCTGGCACAATAGAGCTATGCCTATTATGAGGGAAACCAGCTGATCTCTGATTAGACTTGAGGTCTACTCCATAAGAGGGAATTTCTGCCTGGTGCTGAATATTTAACCAAAATCCCATAGCTGGGGAGTTGTTGCTTTTGGTTTCACATTGATTGCAGACCAAGAGTAGCTTGTCGGGGAAGGGGATTTATTTTGGCTTACAAACTTGAGGGGAAAATGATATAATGAGCAGAGGGTGGACATCACCTCCCTGATGACATCAGATGCAAAACAATAACAGGTGAGTCTACCAAGCACTGGCAAGGGAAAGGTGGCTATAACA